>JANZLX010000005.1:31480039-31492461 GCA_025531955.1 Erythroxylum orinocense
ATAAAAACAGCGTTTGCCTTTCTTCCCTATACTCTTTATTTAATTTGATTAAATTATTTTGTGTGTATTAATTCCGTAGAGCTTATCGAAAAAGATTAAAGATCTATTCAACCCCCCTTCTAGATCATTTACATTGCTGAGAAGAAGGTTCTTATTCGGAAGATTAACACTAAGGACAATCCTGCTGACATGTTTACGAAGGTTCTTCCAGTTTACAAGTTCAACAGTGCTTGGACTTGATTGACATCTACAGTTGGTGATATAGCCCTTTTGGGGCATTGTCGGAGAAGGTGGAGCAGATCACTAATTGTTTGGGACCAATTCAAGGTGGAGATTTGTTGCATGTGAATTGGGCCCCTTCACAAGTCAATGATTGGTTGCATGCATTCAAAGGTGGCTGCATTTTAAACATCAATGGTTGCTTGTTATAAGTAAAATAAAGATGCACCTAACATGGCTAAAATCTTCAAGCATGCTTTGGAGAGATTTTGCCTATGCGAAGATCACGGAGGTTTGAAGATTTGAGGGAGTTGAGCGTGGATGGATGCTCTCAAATATTACTACAAATAGAGGCTTCAAAACAAGCACAATATATCACCATTCTTTCCTTTCTAAAATCCTCGTATCCTCTCTGTATATTTATGAGTTGTTGAAAGCCTTTGTTCCAGCCTTTGTACTTGTATACATTATTCACATATTAGTAAAATTGCTCACCCTCCGGTCGTGGACGTAGGTTACATTGACCGAACCACGTAAATCTTTGTGTCCTGTCCCATTTATTTTGTCTATCTTTATTTTCGTTATTATTTTTCAGGCTATTAAATTCAACTGGTATCCGATCCGAGGGCATTTTATCTTAACAGTAACTTTATCTTTTTACCATCCCTTCTTTACATTTCGGGGACAAATCTTTCCCGTGTTCATACAGTGCTCCACTGTTCATTTGCTTCCCCAAAGTAGCTGAGGCTTTAGCCTCACCGGAGCGCCTGTTTCTGGCCCTCCTTGTGTCGATGGAGAAGGGAAAATCCTCCCTATCCAAAGACAACTTCCCAGCACTCTCTAGAGAACTGATTAAGGGCACTATAGTTGGTGGAAAATACGCTACAGCTAGGAAAATTTTGGAAGACTCTGAAGATGCCTGGAGAACTAAGCTCCAGCCCTAGCACAACAAAGGTGCCCTAAAATATTACCATAATGTACTTAAGGACGGGGTTTTATCTCCTTCGATTGAGTTACTGAAAGCGGGAGTGAATGTTAGTTTATGCCCTACAATCAATCGTTTTGGTTGTAGTTTACCGCAACTTTTACTTAGTCAAAAATTAAAAGAACCAATTACATTAAAAATGTAGGAGATTAAGGCTATACCCTAAAGGTAACTCCAAGTCCTTTAAGCCTGTGAAAGAACATTGTATTTCACTTTACTTGGCTATTCAAGAGACAGATTCTCTTCCCAAACCATTGGAGGTTTGTGTTGGGATTAAATTTATGCTTTTGATCTCATTCACAACAACTATGCAATGTTCCAAGGTATTGCTTATCAGTCTTTTGTTAGTATTCAATGTTTTTTCACCAAGTTTTTTTATTTCTTGTATTTAATTGCCACAATTTTATTTAAAGATGGGTCAGTTAGGCGATATCATGAGCAAAAAACTGAGTGAGGTATTCGAATTGCTACTAATGACCGCAATGTTTACCTTGTTGATGATACCTGCATTCTTGAGGCTGAGGTTTTTGTCTTCACGCCTTCTACTATACATGAGTCTATTTACAGTGTAAAGCCTAGGAATGGATCAGACAAGGAAAGTTCCAAGGTGTTTGAAGAATATTATACATCGCATGACATTAGACGTAAGAAAATTGAATAGGGACTCCACAACATAATGGAGTTGTTGAGAGGATGAACAGAATTATTGTATATATGATTTGTTGTATGCTCAGAATGTCCAAGCTACCTAAGACATGCTGTAGTGGAGTAGTTCGAATTGTAATCTATTTTGTCAATATAATGACTTATTACTGGTTTAACTTCTAGTCCAAATTTTTTAAAAATTGATATTAGTTCTAAGCAATGCCATCTTCTTCCTTTTGCATTATCTTCATTTTGTAGTAAGAAAATTGGGATCTAACTTAATGAGTAAAGTGAGGAGGAGAAAGGTTATTCCTTTTTGCTTTGCAAGTTATCCCTTTCTCCATCGACTCTACTTAATAAATTAAAAGATGCTAACGTGGAGAAGAATACAAGAACTGGGTTTTCAGATGCTAATAAGTTGTTAGATGATTATAGGGCTGTGCCTTTTGTGTCCTTTACGCATGTTTTCCTATATAAACGGAGATTTCACTTCTCCTTTTCATCAACTTGGCATATCCGAACCCACCAACAAACACTCTTCAAGTAATGGCAATTCTTCAAGCAATGGCAAGCCCTACTCCTATCCCTGACACTGGAATCATGAGATCAACCAGAGATATTCATCCTCAGCATTACTCTATCAGGATAACACGATTCTCCCTTTTAGCTGAGCGTCCGGAGAAATATGATCCAATCCTTTCGAAGCTGGCGGTTACAAAGAGTTTGTCCTCTCCCTTTCATGTCTATATATTTTACTTGTTCAAAAATGCGCTGTGAGTCAATTGACACTGTTAGGGTTCCTCTAGAGATTGGTAATTTGAAATGGAAAATCCCAAGATTCTCACGATTGGACAGACTAGTTTTCTTAGAAGAATTTACCTCACAAAATTAAAAATGGTTCGCCTCTTTAACCCCGTTTTAATTGATTTGAAGGTGATGTTCTTTGTTACAGTCATTTAGTTTTACAATAATGAATAACTCTAGTGGCATATGTATTCAGGAGATTGCGGCTTGAACTTGAAGAATACGATTCTGAAAATGAAAAATATTTGTCTATTTTTGTAGAGCTAATTGATGTGGATAAGCTTGGTTCTAAGGAACGAATATGGCTAGATTTTGCGCTACGATACAAAACAGGGATGCAAATTTGACATTAATAAAAAGAGGTAAAATCTCTTCTATAACGTATAATTTTTTTCAATTTGTAGAATTTTGTTAAGATATATTACATATCTTTTATTAAATTTTAACTTTTTTAATTGGACATAAAATTTTAATTGTGATGTGTTTCACAAAATTGTGGTTGTCATGATTGTGGTTGTGAAAGGGTTATGCTCTTTATTGAAGGCTATCATTAAGGTGATATAAGAAGTGTTTTTATGGTGATATTAGAAGTGTTTTTACTGCTGAATATGTTGATAAATTGAAATTGTTACTCCAGTTTTTGTGAGTTTGTGTATATCTCATATAAATACGTGAGTGGTAAAAAAATGAAATGGGAGTATGTGTGTGCGACAACCAGGTGATGTGCGTGATGAAATTAAAATGGTGATTATTTTGGTTGAAGCGGGATTATTATTGTCCTAATAACAGTAGATGTCTATCTCCTGTGGGTGTTGTCCTTATCTCCAAATGACTGCAGAAGTCTATCTTTATCGTGATTGTGTGGCAAGAGAGTTGACATGCGCGTGTGTAGCTTCCAAGTTGAGTATGTTAATTGTTAATGAAAAAATATACTGCGATAGTGCACATGTATTGGCAGACAGCTGAAAAATGTGCCATGGTGTTGAAGAAAGCTACGGTGAAGTGGTTCAGTCAAATATTTTCTTCAAGATGTTTTCATCTGGGTTGTTCTATGTTTTTGTGAGAAAATACTGTAGGTCTTCATTCATTGTCTAGACTTCCATATAGTTTGATTCAAGCAGTTGAAGTTGGGATGGATTGTGTTTACAGGAAAGTCTTTCTTTAATCTCAAGTATCTTGTCGTTCAGTTCTTAGTTGATTTAATACTTTATTTTTTTTCTCATGATATTGTGAGGTGGTTGTTATTGGGTGTGAAAATCTTTTACAAGAAGTGAGGTTGAGAGATAGTAATAAGGATTTACCAATGTTGCTTTAGTGTGATCTTATGTAAGTTTATTGTACTTTCTTGAACGTATTAATCTGGGCGAGGGCCCCGCAGATGTAGGCAAAGTGTGCCGAACTGCGTTATCAAATTTTTGGTGTAATTATTACTTCAGTTTTGCTTACTTTTAATTTTGTTTGCTAAACAAGATTACGGAAAGTTTATAAAACATTAACACCATTGGTTTTTCAAATTCAAATAATAACACAGCTATGAACTTTTTATTAGTTTATAAAATGATTTAATTCTTCTTGTTAAACAAAAAGTAAGGTAAAAGATATTAGTTTTCTCTCATTAGGTTTCATCTAATATTCAACGAAACTTAAGAGAAATATTAATAAAAAATTGAAAACTAAAAGATTGGATTGAATACGTACGGCTGGCGAAAGGTCCGATATGTGGATTCTGTTCTTATTGACAAACTGGGATTTATCATGGACAATTCAATATTTGTTGAACTTGTGATCAAGTTAGTGTCCTTGAGCAAGGTAGTCTCTTGAAAAAGTTGGTTATACTTGCTTTGTGGTAAGATCAGATGATTGAATCAAGAGACAAATTTAAATGAAATCTACTTGTATTTTGCCTTCTTTTTAGGTTTTCTTATTTATCATCTTGTTTTATGATTTTCATATTTAAATATAGTCGAATAGTTTTTCAACTTTTTTTTTAAATGGTAGATCCATTTTAGAAATATTTTAACAAGTGATTATAAAGACTAATAAATTATTATGAGTAAGCCATTAACTTTTCAATTGAAACAAAGTACGTACATATATTTGCTGCAAAATTAATGACAAGCCTCGATTTGCTTTTTGATGGCTTGTATGGTTTAACTAAAAAAAAAACTAATATAAAATGGAAGACTATTAATGTCTAATTTTTGTTACTAAAATTTGTTAATTTTTACATAATTCTTGAAATGAAACCATTTTAGAAAGATTATTTAATGAAAATGATTTTGTATTATTAAATGTGTTCAAAAATTCTTGATCAAATTAAAAATTTCTAATTTTTTTGTGACATAATTAATGAAATCGCGAAATATAAAAATACATAATTAACTATAACAATTAATTTTTTGTTATATAATTTCTAATTTTTGTTACATAATGAAAAGATGAATTAGAAATGATTTTGTATTATTAAGCATGTTCTAAAAAATTCTTGAACAAATAAAAATTTTCTATTTTAATTGTTTCATTAAAATTAATCATTTTAAACACTCCAAAATATTAAAGTTCATCTCAAATTTTAGTATAAACGTTAGGGTTAATATAAACTTTGATTCCACTTCCATAAGGATATGGAATTGTAAGTCATGTTATAATAGCAAGTCATTCTTTTCAAAATAATAACTCTGCCTATTATTTTCAGGAGATTACAAGTTGAACATGAAGCTTATGAATCGGTATTTAGAAAATATTTATCTTGAACTAATTGATGCCAATAATTTGGAATTATAATTTCAAAAACCAGATTTATAATTACTTGTTCAATTTAAAATTATAAAAGCTCGTGTGTGAAACATTTTTACTCAATTTTGTGTTATAAATAGAGAAATTTTCTTGTCAGTATAGCAAAATTAAGTTGGTGCTTTACCATTTGTGGAGGGAGAGAGATCGTAGGATCTATAAGCAACAGGTAGGACGTAAATATGAGTTAGCGGATAACATAGTTAATGTTATTCGAGAGGCTCTCATTGTCACCGAAAAACATGAAGGTATTAGCCTAGAAATGAGACGGTGATGGCATATTTAGAGTAATGAGGTTGCTTTTGGGTTGTTAATAGGTTATGGCTTTATGGTGATTGCACCATTTCTATTTTCCTATAATTAGGATTGTAAATTGTAGATTTTTTACGTTTGAGCAATATATTTTATTAAAATTTCAAAAAAAAAAAGGCCTGGTCAAACAAACACCAATAGTCTTTATGCAAAATTTCATTATTTAGCCTTCTCATCATATTAATGGAGTCATATCATTATCTTTGGAATAAGAAATTGTGCTAAAAATTTTAATTTTTTTGTCAACTAATCATCTACATATATTGGGTTAGGTATTTTACTCTACATAGACAAGTTGGCAGGTAATTTTTAAGATAAACGCTTACATATCATGGATACAAAAGATCTTATTAACTAAATCAGCAAAATACTAAAATAATAACGTTTTAAATGGATTTGTTAAGGTTATAAAAGTTGATAACTTACTTGAAATTTTTAAAAGTTTGAGTACTGAATTAAATTTTATTTTGAGAAGTTTATGTACTCTAAAATTTGTTATCCTTTTTCCTTGTACCTAAAAGTTAAGATTGATTGGTCATATATTAATGTAGATATATCCTTTTCGTTTTATTTATAACTTCATTAAATTATATATATCGAATTGATACTTTCATGGCTTGATTTCTAAATAACTTTACGTAGAAGCATATTTGGTTTACTGCTTTGTAATATGTTCTTTAGCAAAAGTAAAAACATATTCTAAGTGTTAAATTAAGTTAAGTCTAAGGATCTTTCTTTAATTCAGTTTCGGAATTGATGCCTTTCCTATGCTCTTTCAATTGGATGTGTAAAAGGAGTAAATATGGTACTGACTTACTTCTGCTTCATGCTGATAAAGATTAAGGCATTGAAGGGATTATGAACATTACAATTACGCTCTAACAAGAAATAATTATTTTATTCCCTAAAAAAAAAGAAATAATTGGTGAATGTTATCGCCTGCAACTAAATATAAATAGAAACTAACTTCCTATAATACAAAATAATGTAGTAGTGAAAAGTAGGGATCATTCCTATGAAGAATTCATAAGTTAATAGTTGTGCAGTAAAAGGGAGTTTTAAATTGTGAATTAAACATAATTTAATTGGAATACGAAAGTGAATAATAACTAATAGCAAAACAATTAGAATTTAACAATCAATATGAATAATTCTTGATATTCGGTCTTCTTCAGTATTGAACTTGCGGTTCGACACTAAAAATAATCAATTTATTGGTTAAGTAATCATCGTGGCAAATTTATTTACCTATTTTCTCTTATGTTTAGTTAACCTAAACATGTATTCGAATTAACCCTTATTAATTAATGACTTAGATACGGTCTCAGATTTAGGGTCCGTTTGGTTGAGCTTTTATCAGTAGAGCTTTTGTCAGTAGAGTTTTTCTGAAAAGAGCTTTTTTCAAAAGTCAGTTGACTGTTTGGCTGTCGATTAAAAAACAAATTTTTAAAAAGAGCTTTATACAGTAGACCGTTTGGCAATATAAAATTAAAAAGCACTTTTGTTAATTTTAACTATATTTTATTTTATAATAAAATTATTTACATTCGTTTTTTTTAGGGAATTCGTTTATAATTTTTAAAGTGCTCTTGTTGATGAAACGACTCAAATCTCGAAGCCTATAAAGTACAAAAGACCCTGCAATTCCATAAATTGTTTTTCCTAGTTATTCACACTAAGCCATGGAGCATTTACTCGTAAGTATCAAATCAAATTCCTTGTAATGGATGGTTGCAACTTCAGACAAATTCTATTGAGATGTTATATGTTCCAAGTGCAAGCATGTGGTTAACTCCTTGAGGTAGCTGTATAATTTACTATGCTTTGCTTATAGGACTCCTTTCATTTTTCAGAAAGCGTTAAACAGCATATTGTTACAAAGTTATCTAGCATCTAAACGTTTTTGAAACTTAAAAAGTAATTATGAAGTCAAGTCATTGTAAGTGCAACTTCTTTATGTAAGTGCAAATTTCGTGTGAAACTCAAATCATTCACATTTACGTGAGCAAGTCTTGAGCTTATGGGTGCTGAGGCATCTAACAACAGCTTGACAACTATATACAACATGTTGGAGCAATTTGCATTGAACATGCAAGATTTCTGCTAAGTGTTTCTTTCTATGCAGGCTCATCAATTAAATTAAGAACCAAAAGGTGAAATGGATAGAAATAAGCAACTTTTTAAAACTGAACTGAGGATGGTTTCATTTATCACTTTGTTAAACTAACAATACTAAAGTGAAGTAGGCCTACCTATGCTTCAGTCGCTAGTCGCTGTACAATAGCTATTCTAAGATGGTAGGCAAACTACTAGCAGAATAACTATATCACCAGCAATAAAAAGAGAGAGTAACAAAAGGCATCAAGGAGTTTCAGTAGTTCACTATGCTGCATTTGCTGCATATACCATCTGGTGACAGTTTTGCAAGCTTAGTGGCATTTCCATTCGGGTAGAAATTCAGCTTCTGTATGTTTTTATCCACTCCGTTTGGGAACTTGTGAGCTTGTAGGAGAGGGTCCAATTGTCCACACGATGCTGCAATGAGTCCTGCATTTAAGATGAAATGTCATTCATGTAAACGTGAAAGCCAACTGAAATCACAATTTCTTAATCAAGCTCAACACTTGTAAAGTCCAGAGCAATAAACAGCAAAGTAATGTTAGGTTATGGACTTGTGTTCGTACTTCCGAGGGTCAACCCAAAGACCGCGTGAATACACTAAACAAAGGTGCTCATCTAAGTTTGAAATACAATCAGGAATCTAGAGAGGTACCTGTAAACAAGGGAGAAGGTTTGCCGGGTCTAGATTTGAACTCAGGATGGAATTGAACGCCAACATAATAGGGATGATTGGGCAGCTCAACAATCTGCAATATCAATTTTACGCCAAAAATGCAACTCAGAATCACATCCAGACTATTCAAACTAATTCCAGATCAAAATGCTTTTTAAATAAATATTAAATAGTATGGATAGTCAATACCTCCATTCGTTGTCCAGTTTCATCTTTGCCTGTAAACGAGAGACCAGCATCCTCCAGATGTGCTACCATGTCTGGATTCACCTGCAAAAGAAACATCGGCCATACTTCTATTAAATGACAAAGACTTGACCTTTTCTTATTTACTTCATGTGTACTCTGATAT
Source organism: Erythroxylum orinocense (assembly GCA_025531955.1). NCBI lineage: Eukaryota > Viridiplantae > Streptophyta > Magnoliopsida > Malpighiales > Erythroxylaceae > Erythroxylum > Erythroxylum orinocense. The sequence goes on from JANZLX010000005.1 coordinate 31,488,944, forward strand.
AGCTTTGTATTCTCTACTGATATAAGGTTATTTGATTTAGAAAGAATAAAGTTTGTCCTTTGTTCTCTAAACATTTTCGGTCAACTCAAATCCTACAAAACTTGTGTAAAATAACTTATTCACCCATACCTCATATCTATGCCTATGTCTTTCTTCAACGAAGCTTTTATTGCCGTATCTGACAGAGTACAGCAGAAAAAGATCAGCTAATCTCAGACAAGTCCACGGAGCAGAAACTTTGACAACATTTATTTCTCAGATTAAGGAATTCCAGTTAACTTGTGAACAGCTACATCTTAGGCATGTGTTTCCCCCGAGATTTATGATATGACTATGCTAACAGAGTTGTACAAAGTAGCTTATTCACAAACAAATTGATGCCACTTACAATTTTGCAGATTTGGAGTCCATGATTTTAAAATACGTCCTCCTAGAGCCAACACGCATGGTACCTCCCATATGAGTTTTTGAACCCTGTTGGAAGGCAAAAGTTCCAAATTGAGCACGAAAAATGAGAGAAAATTAGGTTTCATAGGGTAAATCTCAAGCTAGTTAAATGTCAGAACCTCAGGCATGAAAATCACACAAGGATTCTTAGTCTTGGGATCAAATTCAATGCTGTTAGCATCATGCAGACCGAGAACAGAACGTGCAAACTCAATAACCGCAATTTGCATTCCCAGACAAATGCCAAGGAATGGTTTTTTATTCTCCCGCGCATACTTAGCAGCAAGAATTTTCCCTTGAACACCTCTGTCACCAAATCCCCCTGGCACAAGAATGCCGTCGGCACCCTGAAAATAGAAGCTATTAAGAAGGCTGCAAAATGAGGTTGGCATTTCTTAAGGGAGCTTAGAAAATTTCTTCTACCTTTCACTAATATCAGAAATTAAGCAATAGCTGTACAAACCTTTAACAATTTCCATGCAGCTTTGTAAGCATCAGGATTCTGCAAGAACAGAAGAAACTCGAGATTTTTAAAATTTTCAAGGATCTATCAAGCAAACATTTATGACTTCAAATTAATGACCTCTTTAGCTGTTTCTTCTTCAAGGTCAGTAGCTGCTACCCAATCCACAGCAAGTTTCTTGCGCCGATAAACAGATGCATGCAAAAGAGCCTGTGAAGAACAAAAATAATTTTGTAATCGACAGTAAAAGATATCCCAATTCTCCGGCTACATAAATTACGCCACTTCTTGCACAACTTTTCAGACTCTTAGACATTGCTATGAAACTTGATCAAAGCATATAATACAAGCAAGGGGGTCATTCCATACCTCTATAATGATTAGGAAGAAGTTTCCAAGGGAAATGGCTTTTATATCATAAGAATTGACGAGATAGGAAGACTTTCAGTAGACTTTTTTTTCCCCCTTCATGTTACAATTATCCATAATGAGGTAATGGAAAAACAAAACGGGCGCTAGTATTGGGTACTGTTTATTGCAAGCTCACAGCGTTTTTAACTCTCACTTTTACAGAGTTTCTCTAAAGCATCACTTGTCTTTCTCTTCTTGAGCATGCTAGCTACTATCAACGGATGACAATTGCAAAATGTTCAAGCCACTTAAAACTGGTTAAGTCCCAACTATCAACGGATGACAATTGCAAAATGTTCAAGCCACTTAAAACTGGTTAAGTCCCAATTGAATATTTGTAGCTACTCTAAGAATACAAAATTTTAGTTTTATATTAAAAATACTAAGAAGCATTATTATAAAACAAGAATAGCACCTGGCATTTCTGCTAAATTCAGCCATATGAACAGACAAACTTTTTGACAGAAAAAAAGTTCAAAGCAAATAGGAACATGATGCGGAAAGTACCTTCAGCACAGAAAGGTAAGCATCTGGAAGGCCTGTATACTTCCCAACCATGGCAATTCGAACCTATTATGTAAAAATTAATGAAGCCATTCTCAACAAGTGAACAGTGACAATTGGTAAATAGTTGAGTCGACATTTTCTCAGGACTTACCTGCTCATCTAACGTGTCACACATTTCAGCCCTTTCAGTCCAGTCTACCAAATTTGGTTGCCTTGCATTTCTGCACATTAGAAGGCATAATAGTATAGGGGTGTCAGGAAATAGAAGATATCACTGAAGACCATTTGGTCTATGCATCAAAAAAGGAGAAATAAGGAAGTGTAGGTTCATTAGACAAACCCATTAAGGTTCAGAACTCCCAGAATTGCTTCATGAGCCCTTTGATCCTAAAGGAGGATAACAAAATAACGTTATAATTCTAAAGTTGGAAGCTGCAGCACACGTTAAAAACAATCTCAAAGCTTGAATAGAAGTACTTACTCTTAAAAGTAAAGGAATATGCCAGATGTTGGGAACATCATAGAGTGTGACTATGTTCTCTGCCTGGATATGCTATTTCGTCTCAGTAATTTGGGCAAAGTTTCTGAAGTGATATGTAAGAAAAATTCATATTCTCTTCAACATACCTGTACATGGCAAAACTGAGAGAGTTTCTGCTTTACGTTCTCATCAAGTGCCTGCAAGACATTTTCAACCTTATAACACAAATGAAGCCAACTAAAATGAGGTTTGTGTGTCATCTCAGTGAGAGTGTTGAAGACAGAGATAGGAAGCAACCGCTGTGCTGCGACATGCTAGGATATTTGGTGTCAATCCTAGACCTCGTAATCCTCGAACACTGTGCTGAGTTGGTTTTGTTTTCTGCAGAGAAATAGCATTTCAGAAGCTTCAGTGGACGTATTTATCCATACAGTTATGATAATATTGAGAAGTTGTCAGGAAATTCACCTGTTCACCGACAACATTCAAAACAGGCACAAGACTGACATGAATTAAGCAAAAGTTACCAGCACCTGAAATAAAAAATCGTAATTAGAAGAACTTGGCAGCATTGGAAGGCTAGAGGCAAACATATAAACTGTGTCACAACAATGTTCTTACCCACACGGTATGAGAACTGTCCTAAAGCCTCGATGAATGGCATGGATTCAATGTCCCCTAAACGCAGGAAAGTTGCATATGAGTTGTGACTGAAAGAAAAACAGGGGGAAAGCTGAATATAAATTAAGTACCTATGGTTCCACCCAATTCAATGACGCAAACATCTGCAGGACCAGGCATTCCATCTACTGGTATCACTGCCACACGTTCAATCCACTCTTGAATGGCATCCGTGATGTGAGGGACAACCTAGAATTTGCAAGAAAACACGAGTACTACATAAACATGTAAAGACCAGGTAAGCAGCAACCAATTTTAGTGATGAGTTCAGAAACAAAATGAAAACCTGCACAGTTCTCCCCAAATAATCTCCCCTTCTTTCTTTATTAATAACAGCCTAACAATTAACGACAAAAGGACTGATTAATAAGGTATCAAATTTATGAAACAATAACAACTTATCCCGTTTAAGAAACTTGCCTGGTAAATCTTTCCGGTAGTAATGTTGTTATCACGCGTCAGTTTGATACCTAGAAATCTCTCATAATTTCCAAGGTCCAGATCCACCTTCAAACATCAAATAAACAA
>JANZLX010000005.1:31496312-31506792 GCA_025531955.1 Erythroxylum orinocense
GAAACATTTAATTTATATCCAACTTAACATTTAGGAACAGCCCTCGTACTTTCAAACTAGTTGCTTTGAGGATAGTAAAGGTAAATATTGTTAGTTTTGTTTTAGTACACAAAACAAATAATAAATACAAAAGCTCCACGATTATTAGGATTTAAACTATAATCAAAGAGGAAAGCAATTTCAAGGTTAAGAATTAGAGTCGAAAACCGGATTGGATCGAGTTTGGCAATGACATTTCATGAATAATATAACATGGAGATGGTGGGTGTGGATGTTAGTGCCAACTGTCAAGCTATAATTCGATTTGGTACATTGATAAGTATGGGTGCAGATCAAAACTGTAAGGGAAGTGTCACCCAACCTTATTTTTGTTGAGCGAAAGGCACAATTTATCACATAAATATATATATATACATGTACAGAATCAAAAGCCTACTGCCATTACCCTTACCCCACTTGGCCATGACTCGTCATCAATATTCATTCAGACACCTGATTTTGTCACCACCTATGGTATGAAAATTGTCTGTTGGGCCTTAGCACTGGTTAAATTCCGAATTATACGAGTACCACAAAGAAAAATAAAGTTCCCAAGTTCTCCCAAGACAGGACACAAAGATTCGGATGAGTAGTAGAGACTAGTTTGGAAGCAAAGCATATTCCAAATGTGAAGTGGAACCGTTTCAGACAACCAACCAAAAGCTTCAGGTGGGCTACGCTTTCCGAAAGTGCTTGATAACGCGGAATCGAGACTTATAATAGCATCAACAAAACTTGATTACGAGTCCTAGAACCAAGCATTCGATTGAGGTGTCTTTAGTGCTGATAAAATATGCTGTCTCAGTCAAGTTCCAAGATAGATAGTTTTTGGTAACTAATATAATGTTGATTTGAGTTCAAATTTATCCATTTCCATAAGGCTTTTCTCAACAAACATAAACAGTATTTTCAGAGAGAGAGGCCAGGATGAAAGGGAGTGGTCTATGGTCTGTGGTCTGTGGTCTGGAGTCAACAAAAGCCTAAAAGGAAGAGAAGAAATGAGCATCCTTTTATTTCAAGGAAACCACCTAACAACCAACCTTAGAAAAAGGAAAAAGAAGCGCTAATTAAGCCTGTCAAACCCACCATTTCTTTTCTTGTGAATGTAACCAATTCTTATTAAATTTTGCAAAAACAAGAGATAGTTTTGACATGTTTGGTGTGGTTAACGGTGGACATCCCACCACCATTTCTCCTCTATCTATATATCTATGCATTTTACAGTAACTAAAAAATATTATTGTCTATTTTGCTAATATTCAGTTTTGCACTTTCGGTTTTAATAAAAAAATGGAAAAAACCTCCTATTTACTTCAATATGTTTATTCCGTAAAGTATACCCAACTAGAATGTCGGACATATATTATACTTAATTTTAGAATTTTTTTTGTCTTTTATCTAATGTAATTATAATATAAGTCAATATATCACAATCAAATATGAATTTTATTTTGAGCAGGAACCTACCTTTTTTTAAGTTAACTAGAGTTTGAAATTCAATTTCTTTTTTTCCGAAAGTCATTTGAAAACAATATATATATTAAGTAAAAATAAAATTACGTACTATTGATTCTCTCCAAATTCAACAGTTCAGTAAGATTTTTAACGATTATTGTTATTGTTGTTCAGTTTTTGGATGAACTTAAAGATTCATGTTTAAACACAAAAACTAAAATACCTTTTGTATCCCTTCCCAGCAAAATTTAAACAGAGGATCAATCATCAGTAATTTGAATTTAAAAAATAAATGTGTGAAGTTAAAAGAAAGGAAGATGAAGTCTTTGACTAGTCATTGTAGAATAAAATAAACTAATTTCATAATCGAGTTTTAGTTTATCATCTCAAGTGGATGCATGCACTGAAAATGTCCACGTCCACACGTCAGATTTACATGGATCCACATAAGCTCTTAGAAATCTAAGAGTCATTCAAACCTCGTCCTAGGCAAGGGTCTCACCTCATAATCACAACTGTAAAATGTTGTCCGGATTTCCCAGTAGTTTGATTCTGACTCGCTCTCTCTAGAAGTGGCTATAATTTCTCCATGTTTTGCTATGTCCGCCATAATAGTAATGTGGAACAAATTCATTTATGCTGTTTCCTTGACAATAAAAAGAAACACCCACCTCTATTCATTAAAAAAAACAAAAGAACTTATAGTGGTCCAAACCAAAACAACGTCCATGTAGTTAAGTGAAAAAGTAAATTGAAATAAGTCAATGTGAAAAGGACATATACAGCAACCGGGGCCGTCGTCTTGTGGTTTAACCACCAACTGTAAGTCGTTGGGTAGGGACGCAGCATTCATTTCCACGACTCAAAAGGAATAAATTCCAGTTTACCGTGAAGACACTTTTAAAGAAAAAAAGAAATTGTGAAATAAATACTCTATTCGAGTTCTTTCCAAAGATTAAGTGTAGATTGTAGGGAAAACAATGTGGAAAGTTGACAGACTAGACTAGATAGATAAGTTACTTTTATTATTTTTTGTATTAACACGTACAAGGACAGGGTAAAGCAACACGGCAACAACGCGAGAGAAAGATCAATATCAATTATCAACTCCTGATTAATTTACATTATATCCTATATCCTACTGTTATAATATGATAAAAGTAATCCAGAGTGGGGACCCCTGACCAAAAATATATTTGTGGGATGTGTCGGTTAATGATTGTCGGAATCCGTGAGCTTACTAATGAGTCATATGTGACTGCGAGCCAAGAGGAGAAGGACAATAGTGGTTACTGTCGGTATTTGACAGTTTTGCCGCGCTAGCGACACGTGCTTTTCCACGCTATTTGTTCGTTACGTGGTTGGTCCCACTGACCGTTGGTCCGATTACTTGACAGTTGACCGTTCTTGGGTACGGCTTCTGTCGGGTCCCACTTATCTTAACTCCTGCCGACAAATCCTCTTCCTTAATTTAGAAATTTGTACTACTGCAGCTTGAATTGAATTGATTACATATATATTCATTTATTTAGGTAATTGAAAACAAATGAGGAATATAATTATAACCTTTTATATAAAATTTAAAACTCGAAAGAAAAATTAATAAAGTTTAGAGAAAAAATTTGCTTTAAAAATTAGATGATGAAAGGGTAAATAACAATTGGTCTAATTTAACTTATCTTACAATGAAAAGGAAAAGGAAAAGACGAAGCAAGGCGGTGAAGTGAATTAATTAAGAAGGGTTAAAAAGTATTTATGTATATGTATTAACTATTAACTTAAAAGGTGACAGTAGGATTACAACAACACGTGAATTGTGGGGTGGTAAAGACGCAACGCAAGAGAAGTGATGGACGGGACACAAGTGAAAATATCAGTAACACGTGAACGTAACGTATGGAGATTCTAAACACGTTACACATACAGAACCTGTAAGTCCCCGAGTTGATTCTACGGTCTACCGTGGTGCCGACAACTTCCCGTCATTGGCTCTTCCCTCCTCTTCTTTATCTCTTTTATATTAAAATCTTATCAAAGATTTATACATGTATTCTTAAATTCTGTTTAAACAAAAATTATTTTATTACTGAAGGATTGAACTTTATTTAAATTTAAAATTTTAATCAAGTTTTAAAATTCACTTACATATCCATTATTCGTAACTTCATGCTGCTTTTATGTGATCGCAGATGTCAAACATCTATATCTCGGTTCTGATTATCTCATCCCCGTAAAATTAGTTAATAACTGGAAGTTACATCAAAACAGTTTTATGCAGTTCCTTCATCGAGTTGAACAACTAAGGCAGACAAAACGTCAAAGAAGCTGATTGGGTAGAGAGTTTTTTTTTTGACCAACAAGTTGGATCAGAGTGGGTCAGTGACTGAAATCTTCTTCACATGACTTGACTTTCTTACACAACGTGGTCATAGATTTCAGTCTCCGATCCCTCATCAGGGGCTTTTATTTCATTGATAGCAACTTAATCAATGTAATGCTAGCTAGTGCCTCTGCCTATGATTTATATATACTTTCAATTATAGCTTGCAACTCAGACCATTTTGAACAGCATTTCCACAATTTAAGGTCACTAATTCAACTGTCCCAAAAGCCCAGGCACATGCCTCCTTTATTGCTTATTTAACAATATATATATAACATGTTCAGATTGAAAGGTTCCTTGCCTGGTCATTCATATACAAATAATTCAACTTTTTGGATTTGGCAGCCCACGGGTTTGGCTCTTCTAGATTTTCATTGTCATTTTTCCCGTACTAATAAACTATTACGTTAACGAAAAGATGTTTTACTTTAAACGTGAAATGATTAAAGTAACATCAGCTTAATCGACATTTATTTTTATTTTCCTAAAGTATGGCTTTTATAATCAGTGCACTTAATGGTGCAAAAAGAAAAGGAGTTAAATAGTTTCTTTTTCACCAATTTCTGTGGAGCATTTAGGGATACAATGCAAAAGAAAAAAGAAAGAAAGAATGGATTAATTGGTCTTAATGCTCTTACAAATTTAACCTAACCCTGAATCTAAATTTTGTCGTTTTTACTAACATGCAACGCATGCATGCCTGTACAAAACACAGTGGAAAAGAAGGAAGCTTGAACTTAGAAAAAGAAGATGCATGTAAGATGGAATAGTCAAATGAGGACTTTATGTAGCTGAGTTGGTGTTACGGATTATAAGAATGGTGGAATGGGGTTGGAGAAGGTACAAAAGCCGAGTCAGCGACAACACACCCCGAATGATTCGCTCTTTCCCACGCGTGCTTAGCTCTTTTTCTACTTCTTCAATTAGAAATATATAGAAAAATCATTTATGCTTGAGGTACATAAGTATTTATTACGTAACAGGAAATGCCTTTGCCGTGCTGTCTGATTTGGGTCACTAAAAGTGTTCCCTACGCTCTCCTCTCTCTCTCTCTCTTTACCGAGGAAATTTTGAACCAACCACTCTTCACGCTCCAAATATTTAAGATAATTACGTAAAGGGAAGGTTTCTCTACAAAATTACTAAAATCATTATTTCCAAGTTTGATGTAGACCTGCATCTTTTATCTACTCTACACATTGATATAATTAAAAGGAGAAAAGGGCATTGAAAAGCAAAAATGTAATAATGATATGATGCCAGCTCTTTTATTTTGTACACTCTAGCTTACATTTCTTGGCACGTTTGGAGAAAAATAAGTAGGGGCTAAAATTATGAAGGGCGGAGTGAATGATGGTTGGTCCATTAGAAGAGCGTGAAGATTGGAAATTTGCAACTACCATACCTAACCCAATCCCCACAGAAGAAGATTTTATTCCATTGGCATTTGCCATTGCCACAACCCATGTGGGTCTGGATAGATGCCCTTCACCCCATCTTTACTCCTGTCCTCTTCTCCTCACTTTGTCTCTTCCACTACAACTGTTCCTATTTTGTGTATGCACCTCATCTCCACCCATTTTTTTTTTTAAAAAAATTAAAGTATACCTATACCTATATCTATCATTTTTTTTTAAGAATAGATTTTTACTCACACTAAATTTATCAAATTGAGAACAAATAAGAAAAGTAAATACTCCATTTGCTCCTCCAACAGAATTGATATAGAGCAGTACTACTAATTTAATGTGATTATGTTTTAAAATCAACTCTCTAAACCTTTGCCATGTGATGTCCCTGCTTACTCCACCTCCAACATGCATATAGTACTTTTGTTTCTTTCTTAAATCTAGGCTAAGGACATTTACTTTCTCTCAAACATGGCATAACTAACTAAGTCTATTGTTATTAGCTTAATCTAACATCGTCAAACAGTTAGCTACCTTACCTAATTTCATGGCCTAATTATATCCATCATTAACTCTCGCAACTTGTATATATATATATACATGCAGTTGTGTCACTTAATCATAACTTAATTTATTATTGTGTTTTATATCAGAAAATATAGATTTCACAAAAGAAGAGGAGGTTTTCATTCTCTTTTCCTAATGAGCGACTAAACCTAAAAATGATCTACTCTTTTATGGAAACAAATCCATTACGTAGCCCTAATCCTCTCCAAAATTTCACTTGTTTAGTTTGTTATAAGTTCGTTCTTCATCAATACTTACGCAACCAAACCTGGCATTGACATTTATTAGTTATTACCTACTTAGAGTGCTAAAGTTGGAAGCCTCTCCCGACATCTGAATCTTCACCTGTCAACCCTTTGATTCGCAATCTGTCCATCCTACTGTGAAGTATATAATGAAAGCGTTGAAACAATCATCCGGTTGTTCGGTTCAATGTTTTCACGTTATATGTATATGGATCATCATGCCTAGTTCGCGTACATGTGTCCTCCGGATTATGGGACGATCCTGACTGTGGAACCGACCTTGACCAAAAATTTTAGCTTTCCCTTCTCCATTGAGGGAACTTGTACCCCAACCAACTTCTAAGCGATGCGTATGATCCATGGAATAAAATAAAAAGTAAAATTTTATTAAGAAATATAATGCAATAGTAATTATATAATTAAGGTCGACTTTATAATGATTATTACATTAATTATTTAAGAGTCTACATTGAACGTGATTTAATATTTATATTACATTTTTGAGAATAATATATTATTCAACCAAACTAAGAATACTGTGATTATATTTTTGCCACTTATTGTATTGTATAGTAGTTTAATACAAACCAACTTTATTTTCATTATTATATCTTATTTCACAACCTTCATCTTTAAGTTCAAAGGTCCCTGGGGAATTAATGGAACCTTCAACACAACTTCCAGTTTTTTCTTTAAAATCTGCACTTTTATTCTCTCTTTTTCTGCTTAATTAGTTGATACATATATGAGTCTTGTTGGTTGTTATAAACGTCCACGCCTCCAAGCAACGTCTCTTACATACATATTTGGTATAAATGATCATGAATACAATCAGAAGTTCTTATTTTAATTTAATAATTACGAGAACAAGGTTTCTTTTCGGGTGATGTGCACATATAATAAAAAAGTGACGTATTTGTAACACTGGTATATCTTAGAAGGAGAAAGACTACAATAGTTGACGTATATATAACTAACTTATAAGCAGACATGGATGAAATGCTGGACCAATCATAGAGTAAACAAGCAGAAGAATTGAGGTTGAAATTGAAGGGCGGTCGGGACTGGGGACGAGGGATTCATTGATTGCTCTTGTTTCTTTGACAGAGAGGCATATGACATACAATTTCTGCAGAGACAGAATCAATAACACAGTCATTTCGGTGATTGAAACAGAAGGAAAAGGCTGCTCATGCATGTGACTGCTGAATATGAAGGAAAAAGTCGATCATCACATGAATGGTTTGCTATCTATTTTGTTCCTAGATTGTAACCGGATTAGTTGGCAATTGGGTCCCTTTGGTCATCTTATCCTTAATTGTTTTTCGTTATTCCTCTATTATTTAAAACCCTAAAACTTTATGCTTGATCTTATTTATAATTTATATTATGATTTTATTTTTTGATTTTATTCAAATTCTTATTTTTTTTTAGTAATTTGGCTAAATGCTTGTTTGTTTCAACTAACTAAGCATAATAAACTCTTCCTTTTCTTCCTTGTCTTGTCCAATAATATTTAAGTAAATAATGTAAGAATGCTCAAATATTAAATTGATCCTCTTAAAATTTATGTTGGTCAACAATTTAATTACATTGTCATTACTTTGTTATCAGTTGGCTTTTTTCTGTATGAAGGTCTACACTAAAGGTGTGAAGTCAGTACCTATTTGATGGTGATCCAACAGTTTTCCTTTTGAAAATATAGGACTCTAATTCCAATAGATTGTTTTTAAGACGTGCGGTCGGTATGATAAGTAACGTAAGGTTAACTTTTAATTTTTCTCAATTTAAAGTTATAACGAAAACTTAAAAAATGATAATTATATGCTTAACCTAAAAAATGAGTCTCATGTGAAAGAAAAACCAAATAATAAAATGAAAAGGCATTCTGTATGATTTAAGTGATTGGATTGCTCGTGGAATGCTAAGACTAAGAGTGCTTGAGGTTGGTATTAGAGTTTGTTAATTTACATAAACAAGTTGAGCTGAAAGGAAGACTTTGGAGCATTAATTGTACTAAATGAGGTGGAAGAAAGAAGATGTGAGCATGTGGGCTCGTAAGGCAGAAATGGGCAGAGCATGTGCGGACAAGACAAGTCGCAGGTAACATCGTTTATAATCACTGATATCTGTTGCTTGACCTTCCCGGGAGAAAGAGAGAGCTAAACCGAACGCCGTTGGTTTACTTGCAAATGTTATTACAGTTACAACCGAAAAAAGGATTCAAGTTCATGTGACTAAGAGCCCTTCCCTACTTTTTAGCCCCACATCTCCCTGCGTTAGTTATGGCAGTTAAGCCTCAAACTACCACCATTCAATCCATCATTTCTAATCATTAATATTTAATAGTCATTGCTTTTTTCTTATCCATTTACCGTCACAAACTTATCGAACTCCTTGGTCATTACTGTTTTCAAATGTAGGGAAACCAAACCAACCTTATAAAACCAGACCAACACACGCTGCTAGTCTTTGCTTGAACCATGCCAACTCACTCCCACGTTTACCACTTCCCCCGTTTTGTTTTTAAACCTGACAGTCAAGTTGCATAAAAGTCTTCCAAAATTTAGTATAGTTCACGCATTTTCCTTCTGTTGATTATTTTTTACAGAGAGTTAAAGCAAAATGTTCAAAAGCTTTTCTAAACTTGTATGTGCCACATTAGTCCTCTAGGCTTTGTCGGATGGGGAAATGACAACAAAACGTCGTAACGTACAAGGATGAAACAAAAGGAACATGCTATGTAGCATCGGATAAGATTCAAATCTCGAATTAAAACGTCCTTTCCCCATTTGCCTAACATCCTAACATACATCCTCTGGTCCATTTTCAACAATTTAATCTCCATACACCTGTCTCACATTTGTTGGACCACGCTCCGCCCAAACCTTGATGGCGATATTATTAAAAAGAATAACACGCACCATCCCTTCATCGTTAAGGTTCTCAACTTTTCAAATCTATGAATCCATGATGTAATCAAGTCTTGACCCAAAAGGAATAAAATGAAGCAAGTTCCCCTACGCGTTTGATTTTATTTAGACTTGATAAATGGATACACATTCAAACTTAATATCCATCTCGACGGTTTATATAGTTTTTTTTTTTCGGTTGTCGTTGTCAAAATATAGGTTTAATTAGTCAATATTTGTCGCGGGACAGGTCCAACTTGATCAAAAGAAAATCTTTCTAGGACCCAAAGGAAATCAAAGGTTTAATGAAGTGGGTCCAAAGCTAAATACTCCCTCCCTCCCTCTCTCTCTCTCTCTCTCTCTCTCGCGGTGTGAAATCAAATCAAGAAAGTTCGCAACGCCAATGAGGCGGTAAAACTGTGACTCTGTCAGTTTCCACAACTTTCGTCTCATTCTCCCTTTTTTATTGTTTACTGAAGAAGAAATGTGGATGGGACTGTGAGCTGTGACTGGTTTATCTTCTTAATTTGGTGAAGATAATAATAAAAAGGGAATTTAGAGGATTAATTGGATCATGAATCGACGCTGGGTGTATAGGCAAATGTTTGAGTTTGAAAAGAAGAAACCTTTTCACATGCAGATGCTGATAGAGTCAAGCGACAAAAGAGTAGCAAATTGGCAATAGGAGCCCTTCAAACCTAACAAGTATCTTATCCATATAACTTGAAAGTGACCATATCCACTTCCAACACAGCATCCACACATGCCTTGATTGTTCATGAATCTTCATACCTTCCCAACTCCCTACTCCCTACTCCTAACCAAGGTGGCAGACTACTACAACAAATATCATATATATATATCTATTTTTGCAAGAGCACATTAATTATATTATGATTTTTTTTATTGTATTACATACTCCCTCCGAATTCATAATAAGTGTCGTTTTAGAAAATCGCACGCTTATTAAGAAAGTTAATGAAATTATATATATACCCTTATTAATACTCCTATGAAGTTACCTCGTGACCTCTTTGAAGTTATAAATGTGAGAGAAATTGCAGATTAAATTGCATTGAAATTGTGATCTGTGTAATTAAGATAAGAGAGAAATTAAAGGTCAATTTTAAAAGTAAAATTATAAACATATATACAAAGTCAAGAATGACACTTATTTTGAATAATTAAAATGTATCTAAAATGACACTTATTATGAATCGGAGGGAGTATGTTTTTGTTGTTTGAAGATCAAGTAAGTAAGTGATTTCAGCTAGAGCAATACATAAGTAAGAGCAATACACAAGTAAATCAGAAACATTAAAGACTTAATTGAATGTAGTGACAGGTTACAGATCAATTAAGTAAGTGATTTGAGCAAGAGCAATACACAAGCAAATCAGAAACATTAAAGACTTAATTGAATGTAGGCATCACATTGTATACATTCCCAATCATCTAGCGCTTCATTAT
>JANZLX010000005.1:31537443-31551554 GCA_025531955.1 Erythroxylum orinocense
CCGATTCGAGTTGCATCGATTTGTTCATTTTGTTTCCATGCTTTATTATCCGATTCCATTCGTTTCGCTTTCGATTCTGAGCTTGCGATTTGCTTTTGTTTCTGTTCCTTCGTTTCATTTTCTGGTTAAGACCCGAATCGCATATAAGTATGAGGGTTTCAGATTAAGTAGTTGGGTTTCGGGATTCGGATCCAACAATTATGGTATCAAAGCTCGTAAGAGGTTGGATATCCAAAACGGGTTCCAACAAAATATGCATGAGTTTTTTTCTAGCATTTATAATTATAAGATGAGGGTTGCATAACCTTTTTTTGTTCATTTTTTTAAGATTCTTTTTCACCATTTAAACCTTCCTTATATAGATAAATGATATTCAACCATGAAAATATGAAAAATACCTCTGATTACTACTTCTTGGAATCCTTCAACTTTTGTTAGATATTCAATCAAGTGAAAAGGAGCTTTCTTATACTAACTTATGGTTAAGTTCTGAATGATAATTAGAGAATGATCTAAGAAGAGAGGGCTACAAAGGATTGTTTTGCTTTGTAGAAATTCATACAATCAGACATTAATGGTCAAAACCCATTTATATTTTTTATTATGTGCCAATTTCTAAGTTTTTTAATTTCTCAAAGTGAAGAAATTTTATTTATACTTTATATCAGTAGCTTTTATGTGATTAGCACAAATCCTAAAATCTTCATTAAATTATTTAAAAATATATTCCCTTCAGTTTTAGAGTATAGGGGAGCACTATATTAAAGTCACTTAGAATAATTTATAGAGAGTCAATTCAATCATGGATATCTATGATTTTTTACAATAAGGAATTTCTTTGGAATGCATAATTGGACTTATAAAGGAAGTTTAAAAAAAACTTAGTCCTCTCTTGAAGCAAGTTTATTAAGAGATGAGTAATTTTGTTCATAGACAAAATATTTGAGACCTTAATTCTATTTAAATTTTAGTCAATGACTATACATCCATTATAATGAAAATAGTATATGGTAATGATCTGATAATGCTTCTTTATATAATAAGAAGATGTTTTTATTTCTATTGTACAATTAGATGAAACTTTTGACTAAATGATTAGCATATGGTTTGTATATATACACAAGGATCTGAGAGTAACTCTAAAACAGATTATTTCTCTATATGATCACATTTCATTTCCTTCTTACTTGATGTTTTCTTTTTATTCCCTAAAAATGTTTCTTCCCTTAATAAAACCCTCAATTGAAATAAAGGACCACATGTTAGACTTATGCACCAACAATGTTGGAAATTAATCAATAAGTCACCCCTAAAATGTTAAACATTTTGTTTCTTTAAAATGAATTTTTTTTTCTTATTTTTAGTAATTAAGCTAGAGTTGCAAGTGTCATATATTAACTTTTTCTTTAATAGAACATCCACTTAACATTTAAAGAAAAAAGGATGTAAAAGGGCAAAGGAATTTTATCTATTACAAAGCATTAAATTAAGATTTAATGGGACCAACTGCTTTTTTATTGTGCTCTGATTGGTAGGAAAGATGAATTTTCTACTTTAGCAAGTACATCCTCCATTACCTTAGTGATTTACTTTATAAACCAATTCACAAGTTAGAGTGACACTATAATAGGCTTTAGTTCACCTATTCTAAGCTACTTAAAAAGAGATAAAGTCATTAGATTAACACTAGCAAACATAAACAATTAATAACATTAGGAGCACTAAAATGACACGAAATCATAAAACCCTAAGATCCTTTACCTTTACAGGTAATTAGTTGTGTAAGTTACATTACACTCCTTGGTTTAAAGAACCATATTATAATCCTTAAGTTTATTTTTTTAGAGATAATCTTCTTCAAAAACTTGGTATATGAAGGGTATATTAATATGCAACTTCTTAAAAATATTTTGAACTTGAAGTTTTATATTATTTTCTTTGGCATCTAAGATTATAGATGGGTAGCTTCTAGGGTTTGACAGTGGTTCAAGGTGTATGCTCCTGATTATTTTTGGTTGAAGATGAAACTAACACCAGTTTGCTTCTGCTCATAACATTCATACTATATTCCTCATACTTCTTTAACCTTTTCACTTTCTTCTTGTTACTAATAACATAATCAAATGTTTTACCACTCTTAAGTCTAATGTCTAATATTTGATTATAGGACTTACCTTAGTTTTAAGAGATGATGCGTGAACCAGGTAAGCCAACCCCTTCAACAAAGATTGGAGCGTGGATCGAGCGACGGTGAAGATATATTAACCAGGCAAGATAACCCCTTCAACAAAGGAAGAAGTTCGGATCGAGCAACGTTGAAGATGCGTGAACTAAGCAAGAATCCTCTTATATGAAGACTAGAGCGTTGATCAGCTGACGGTGAAGATGAGTGAAAGAGGGAAGACAGTGGGAATTTAGGATTTTCTCTAACTCTTACTTTTAGGAAATTTAGGGTTTTTCATTTTTTTTACTTTACGGAATTTACAAAAGTTAGGGTTAAAACCAAATAAGCTTTTACTCTTTTAAACATGGCATTTTAAAAAAATAGTAACGCTGCCAAGTTGTACATTGTAACGACATTAATACACCCTAATTTCAGTCCAAAAAAGTCTTAAATTGAGCAGACTCGTGAAATTTTAGGCCTTCTTTAAGCAAGTTACAAGTTTAAGCCCTGAATTAATCAAACTAAAAAAGACAAGTCCCAATTTGGGCTTTTATCCTTTTTACTTTTTAGAGTGTTAGAGGATGTCTTTTTTGTCTTCTTCTTTTTAGGACATTTCTTTTTCTTAATAATAAATCTTGTAACTTAATCTCTGAATAAACAAACTTCGTTAATCAATTTTATGTTCCTCTTTTATACTATTTGATGAAGATTTAGTTGATTTATGGCATGCAAAATAGTTGCAGTAGCATCTTTAAAAATGTGAAATAAGTCTAAAAACTCGTTGCATCTTTTTTTTCTTAAATTTTTGAGTCATTTTATGAACCTATAGTGATGAAAGTATATATGAAAAAAAATTATAGTGTGATATATCAATAAGAAAGATATATTTTACCTTAAATAGATTTTTACATCATTCATTTATAGCATTAACTTCACTAGTCAAGGAGATGTAACTAATTCATGTTTCTTTAGTAAGTTCTTAGAATTCTTCAATATGACCTTTAATACATTTTACTTGTTCTTTAATTAAATATCAATATAGTACTTTTTAAATTTTTAAAAAAAAATTGCCTTAATATTCTTCTAATATTTGGAAAAGGCAGTAGTTATTTGATTTTCCTAGTTTACTTCTTCAAACATTAATGGGATTAAATACATAGTTATGGTATCATTTCATAACCTAATCATTTTCATTTATTTTTACAAAATTATTGGACTTGTTCATATTGTTCAAAATTTCTACCACTGAAAGTAATCACATATAAATAACATAAAAAAAGTGAGATATTATATATGGAAAGATAACATTATATGCTTCACTATCTTTGTTTTATATTGATGGTTGCATGTAAGCTTGCTATAATCTTATAAACATAATGTAAGAGTAAGGAAAGCTTGCAAGAACATGTGATTAGTAACTATATGTTCAAACTCATAACTTGTTCAAGAAATTTCATTATAAGCTTTATTGTCTTTATTTCAAAATGGTGGTTGCATTCAATAATTCTTTTAGTAAAAAGTAGGAATACTTATATACTACATAAAAGAATATGGTCTCTTTACCCAAAAAAAAACTACAATGGAGAATAAAATAAGGTGGCCACCTTCAAAGAAGGATTCCCTCTCATCCTACCTAAAGCCTCATAGTCTAAAAGAATACAAAAAATATACATTAAGTAAAGGAGATTTGATCAAATCATATCCATGATTATATAACTATTAGGAGGAACATTTCTAGGACAATAATACATAATCCTAAGTGATAATTCCATTTTCACCAAAATAAATATAGTAATCACTATTTAATGCTTGTCTTTGAATATCTTAAAATTTCTCTCAATCCATATATGGGTTTCAGTAGCAACAATTACAACAAATATTATATGTTACCTAACTCCTTGCTTTTTGAAAGCATAAGCAAGCCAATGTGTCCACAACTAAAATCTATAGGAAAAATAAGATGTATCAATCTAATCACATACTAGTTCTAACATATTATGAGACCAAGAACACTAAAAAAACAGTTGACTAATGCTTTCAGCTTTAGCATCATATAATACACAAAATTGATTAGGAACATTAATATTCAAACGTAGAAGTCTATCTTTTGTTAGTAGCCTTCTAAAGAAAGCAAGCCATAAAATAAATGAATATTTAGGTGAATTAAATCTTCTCCAGATGTATCTTGCTTTCATGAAGTTAAGTTATTCATTCTTTAGCCATTTATAACTTGTTTTTTCTATATGAATGCCATCAAATGCTCCTATCCATTTCCATTTATAGGACCAAGTGCGAGCTTCATCTTTACTAACTGAAATTTCTTCCAGTGCTAACTTACATTCGATCTAAGAGTCTAGGACTAAAAGTCAACCCCCTTTAAAATAAACTACTTAACTTATAAGCTATCTACTTTTGAAGCTCAAACCTACAATCTTTTAAACCTAATCCTCTTTTATTCTTTGTTAAATATACTTGTTCCCATTTAACTATATCTGTTACCATTTTCTTTTTTCTCCTATAGGATCTCTCTACATAATTTCTCCACCTGTTTGATAATTTGTTGAGGAAGCATGAAAATAGAGGACTAATAAACATGTAGAGAGAAAATAACTGAATTGATGAGAAGCGCTCAGTTTGAATAAATATGAGAGATTTTTATTAGTTTAGGAATTTAACTATTCTTTAATGTTTTCTATTAAGCTCTAACAATCACTACTATTTTATTTAGTAGGTGATGATGACACTCCTAAATATTTTTATCATAAAAGAATTAATACAAAATCTAGCTAATTATAAAAAAAAATTGTTTCACTTAATCATTCACACCACTAGATGTACATAAGATTTAGCAAGATTAACTTATAGGCTAGTTTTTGATGAAAACTTGTTAAAACCTCGCACTAGAATCCATACAAAAACTTATCAAACTTGTAGCCAATCATTAAGTCATATGTGAAGTAAACGTTAGTGAGCTGAGATTCTTTTTCAATAGGGATAAAATTTAAAACCCTGACTCTGAGTGACAAGTCTTAATTCTTTAGTGAGATACTATATTACCATAGTAAATACTAAAAGGGACAATGAGTCACCTTGTCTCAACCCCCTTCCACCTAAAAAGTAACCATGAATCTCTCTATTAATAGACAAATAGTAGGAATTAGTAGTGATGCAAATTATGAGCTGCTCTATAAATATTACATGAAACTTGAATTCATTTAACATCTCTTTAATAAATTCCAATTCAACAATATCATACTCCTTTTTTCATATCGATTTTTAAGAGGCATAGGGGAGAAATTTTTTTCTTATATAAAATTTGATGAGCTCCTGAGTTATCATTACATTATGAAGGATGAATATCCCTTCTACAAAGGCATTTTGATTTTTTGATACTAGGTAAGGTAAAACAAGTTTTACTCTTTTACAAAGGAGTTTAGAAATACCTTTATATAAAGTAAATCAACAAGCACTAAGGTTATAGTATGTTGCATATATAGAACCTTCTATCTTAAAAACAAAAATGAGAAAAGGGGCTTTATTTATTTATTTATTTAATAGTTTACCTATTTTGGAAAATTTTAGGATGGCTTCAATAACTTCACTTCCCATAAATGACCAGGCAGTTTTGAAGAATGTGCCTTCATAACCCTCTAGGTTAGGGTTTTTTAGGTTTGAACTTTTAAGGAATGACTTGCTTGATTTTATGAGTTATAAAAGGGACTAATAATTGCATTTGATGCTTAGTTGATAAGGTATTACTTGCTTGAAACAGATATTCATTAGCTTGTGTCTTATTCTTAAATTTTTACTCTATATCTCCTTGTAATAGTCCACCAAATGTTGTATAACCAATTGATGGTAAGTAACTAATATGCCATTAGAGTCAACTATAGGGGATACCATATTTTATAAACTCATTGCTTAATCATTTGGTGAAAGTATGCAGTGTTCTGATCACTAAGTTGTATTCAAGGTGCTTAGCCTTTTAAGCTAAGAAAATCTTAGCTTTTTTGTTGAAATTTCATAATATTTAGGCAACTTGTTATTCCTTCTCTTTTAGTCTTCCTTTCAATGAATCTTGCTACAACTCTTCTTGAGCCAAATGTAAACTTTATCTAACCTACTAGGCTTAGTTCACAATATTAAGGAATTTTTCTCTATTTAAAGACTTACACTCTTTTTTTAGCATCTTCAATTTATGGACTACCTAGTAAATATGACATCATGAAGTGTTCTAGTTTCAGACTCTTTATATAATATCTTAAAAATTTGGAGACTTAACCCATAAATTAAAGTACTTGAATGGCCTTTGGTTATGTATCCTAAAGATTCCTATTCATAATAGGGAAGATATTTGAGATGCCATTGCGTAAAAATATTGCTTCAACATCACATCACTCATCAATCATGGTGTTTAATAAAGCTTTTTCAATTTTTGAAAAAATGTGATTCTCCTTACTTTATTTGTTAACCTAACTAAACTTGCAGCCCTTCCACTACAAGTTCTCTAGTTCACACCAAGTTATACATTTTTTAAAGTCTACAATTTTCATTTTTGTTATAGGATTATCCCCTATTTTTTCTTTTACATATAGCATATAATTAAATTCACCTAGTTTCAACCATGTTTTATTTTGAAAAGTTATAACATCAACAAGCTACTGCCATAGAGAGAGCATACTAGGAACATCATCAAAAGCATACACCATAGATACTACAAACTATCAGTCATTGGTTAAAGAGATAATATTATAGTGCATGAGATGAGATGAATAGTGGGTTATACTAACTTGAAACATATACTTCCTACAAATTAATCAAATCCTCACTTTTTAATTTGCATATAAGTTGATGTGGGTATCTCAACAAGGGAACATCTACTTATAGTAATTACATATTGGTATAGTTTCAATAATACCCCAAAAAATAATTTTATAATTTTTACAGAGGAGCATCACCCTTCTTGCTTATTAAGGCTTATTTAGCCCTCTTATGCTCAATATCTTTAGTTATTATGTTCGTCCAGAGGGACACATATTGGTTAGTTATCAAGAGACACTATTTCTTTCCCTTTTGAACTACTCCAACTACTTTCAATTTTAACAACTTGATCAAAAGTGGACTTCTTGTCCTTTTCGTTAATTTAACTTGCTGCCATTAAGTTTTATATGTATCTTTCTAGGGTTTAGTTACCACAATTTTCTATTTTGAAACTTTAATACTTTCTTAGTCATTTGTTGTAGTAGTGCTAAGTAGCTAGATTTTTCCCTCTTTTTTTGACATTGATTGGTCTCATAAGAATTCTTGCATATATTGCAATATAGAGGTTTCTACTTATACTGAATTTCTTGTTCCAGAACCACCCCACTCTCATTCTTAAAGTAGACTTTGTTTGGTATGTGTTTAATGTTAATTTCTACAAGAATCTAACAAGATTCACCATATCTTTTTGCAAGGTCAACATGTCTACTATTATAAGGATGCTTACTAGACTGGCAATTTTACTCAAAGAAGATAAACTCCAATACTTCAAATCTGGGTATTGTAAGTTTAATCATATGGAAAATTGATCAATTTGCTCTTTTTCTAGCTCCATATTTTGAGTCTAAGGTGAGATGATTACAAGTTTTTTGTCAAAGTAGAAAACGCCACCTATAAGACCTCGTGCTACACAGTTTCACTAGTAAATCTCACTAAAACCATACTTAGAAGTAGGACTTTCTTAACCCTATAGCTACCCTAAATTCACTTGAAAAAATCATTCAATATTTAAAATGGTGGATTAGTACCTAAGATATAGCAAACAACAATATTATTCTAACATTTTATCTTTGGGTCTACATCCTTAGTATCTATTTTCTCATAGTAGTATCAACTTTAACCCTTAGAGGACATAATTTAATTTGAAACTAGGATTATGCATTTCGTTAATATCAAATTTGTCCTAAGTCATACCTAATTTGCTAGTTGTTGATAAATTGTTTTGACTTCCATTCACTGAGATTTCATCACTTTGTGATGAGCTGGCACTTGATCAAAACTTCTATACCTAGTTAATAATTTTATCCTTTACAATTAATCCTTATAGAATATCTTCTATTTGGCAATCAAGCTTGGCAACCTTTGGTAGAAGTTCATGTAACAGAGGAACTCCCCTTCTCCATTAGGTCATGCACATTCTTACCTCTCTTCCCCATAGTATATTTCTTCTTGGCCATTGTTGCAATGCACAATTGCTTATCAATGTTACCATGTGCCTAGAGAATTAGAAGGTGGCTAGGGGAAGATTTAATATCAACTAACTAGTTTTTATTTATATAGCAATTATGGTGGGTTTATCCCTATCATTCTTTAGTAACTGGACTTTATACTACTTGTTTCTTAGCTTTAAAGTCATAATATCAAACACAATCTCCTCAAATAATTGAATGCTTGAGATGTTTCATAAGTAATTAGAAGAATATCATTAAAGTCTCTCAAAGAAGCTTATAAGATCATGTAATGTTGTAACACAAAATCTTTGCAAGCTTGAAAGATGAAGTGACATTTAATAGTGGAAATTGAAGTCTAAATTAATGAATACAATGGGACAATCAAAAATGCCCCCCTAACATTTTTAAAGAAAAGATCAATTAGAAACCTTATAATAGTGAAAGAGATGCAATCATAACTAAGATTGATAGAGGCAAAAAAAGAGAAAAAGCAAAAGCACTTCACAAGAGAGTTGAACATGGATTAAGTAAAACAAAATAAAAGGCAGAGAAATAGTACCCAAATATTGAAGTTATCTAACTTGTCTGCCATGAAAGAACCACATCAAAGAACTAGTAGTTTGATGTTTCTTTCATTTGAATATAGTTTATGCACAACAATATTCAGCTGTAATTTTTTGTTTTATTAAATGTTCACTATAAAATATACTAACCAGAGAAATACTAGTGACAATGTAACCTCCTAATAATGCTTCAAGCTACAAATACATCTCTTGGTTAGAAACAAAAAAAGTAAATATATGTAGTAACAGGAAAAGGGAGACGGGTGACTTAGTTCATAAAGAGATGAAGAGATAAAGAAGGATACAAGCCATTGAAAATGTAGGAGACATGAAGTGAAGAGCAAATAAGCGTAAAACACCATAAGAAAACAAAGAAATAAAATGTTGCTTTGGTCTTTTAAATCAATTGTCACAATACCAAAAAACACACGATTTATGTTTTTTATAAACCTACTGTTGTTTTAATTTTCAAAAAAAGAAACCATAATGGAATAAAATGAATATTTTTGGTAATATTTTTATTTTTAGACTCAAAATAAGAAACGTAAAAAATAAAAAATATTTTTGTCTAATTTTGGAGTTCTTAGGAGTTGTTCAGTTATATCCGTCATCTCATTTCGACATTCGGTAAAAGGCATACACTTAGCGATTCTCACTTCTAGGCCTGGTCAACGCCCATTGGTTCTATATGATTAAGTCCGCCCTGCATTTCTACCGTTTTTCTGTCCTTTGTCAGAACAGGAAATTCTGCTCTGCTCTTAGTGTGATTGTACAGAGCCAATGAAAGATTTATTCATTGTATTGTATCTATCCATAATTCAGATTGCAGATTTTTCTTCGGGTACGCTGCTTTCTCCAGCTAACTGTTACCGACTACATCAGACCAAGCTTTCCTATTTTTAAATGCTCGCTGCAAAATGAAACATGATCTTTTGATGAATTAATGTGGTTGAGCTATCTGCTCCATAGCCACATGAACCAACAGGCCGTCGTCAAGGTCTAATCAATCCCCATATACCATTTAAGTCACATTGAATTGGCGTCTATGAAATCTTGGAGAATGAATCTGATTAATTTACCGATTAAACTCCACTTGCAGCTAAAGGTCGATAGCTAGGAGCTATTAAGAATTAACAGTAATTATTGCAATCATTATTTAAATAAAAATATGTTTAAAGTTTACACACACCTTCTCTCTCTCTCTTACATATATAACATATTAAAATTTATAAAATGGAAAAGTAAATAATTGAGAAGAATTACTACAACCGAAACTCTTAATATGAATTACAATCATTTTATTAATGGTTCTACTATTAAAACAGTCTCTAAACAAACATTAATTTCATTTAATAAATACTATCTACTTTTACTAAATAGATTATCAAATAAAAACTACCATTAATAAGTGACAGCACTATTCTAGTGATAGAATAAATCTATAATAAATTGAAACCATATACCATTTGTTTCAATTTACATAATATTTTACGTTCTCAAATATTTTTATCCATTGTGATTTGGAATTGTACTATATTATCAAATATACGAGGATGTTGTATGAGATACAATATTATATACAAATAGCTTTTTTATTAAAATAAGTGTGTGTGTGTGTGTGTGTGTGTGTGTGTGTGTGTGTGTGTGTGTATTATGAAATCATGTTATTAATTTTCTATTTAAAGAAATGTTGACCCCCTTCAATCACATGCAACACAATTAAAAATTTTAAATCATCGTCTATGGATTCATCTACATTATGCTAAAATCAATTAGCTTGATTCTAATAAGGCCAGCAACCCAAGCTTTTTGTATTAATAACATACATTTCAATATCAACAAATACAAATCCTGAGTTCTAATCCTTACCACTCTACCCCCACACCAATTAAGAACCAAAAATGATCGCACGTCTATTGTATATCTTGGGCCACCAAACTTTCAAGTTGATGCTCTGTTAAAAGAAAAGGCTAGTGTTAATGCTTCTAATTTAAGAGCAATTCATCCTCTGTAATTGTCTAAATGATTAAATAACTGCACGTGGAGCCAAATTCATCCATGTATACACAGAAACAAACACAAAAATAATGACTTCTGTCAATTCTAATAATCTTCACATGACCTAGTAATTATTTTACTCTAAGCTTAGGTGCTCAGCAACGCAAATAAATCTCCTAACCCTATTCACAATAACAGGAACACAATCGTCTTATATTTTTTAAAATGTACGAGTCAGTTTCATTTTCCTTTCTTATCGCATAAGTTCGTCAATCTCTTAGTACTAGAGATTGGGTGTTCAATTTTTTCTTTTCAAGCAGGAATCACTTACGCTACAAAGCCAAGCAGTACTAACATGCAGTAGAAGACTGCAAAGCCAGAGTAATAACCAATGAAACTCTGGATATCTGAAAAAGATTATTCAAGAACCTGATTGCTCCCACAAATATTGCACCCAGGTCAATCTATCGGAAAAGCCTCGGCAATGATTTTTTTGGAACTTTGCCTTCAAGCTTCAGCCTTCTATATGCTTCTCTAATGTGACAAGGCCTGATTGGACCAGATTCCTTCCTTTCAGTCATCACTATTCTAGCTGCAAACCAGACCAAGCAGAAAATTATACACAGAAAACTGACATCGCTATACCTCTATGCAAGGTTTTGTGGATTGCAAGTCATACTGCGATTGCAAGCAATTGCAACGGTTGCAAACGATATGGGCGTAATTGTGGGAAATGCAGTTGAAATTGCAGCAAATTGCAGTAACGGTCCAGATCGCAACCGCAATATTGCAGATGCAATTGCAGTCTCAGACTGTAATTAAAACTCATGCTTCTATGTATAAAGTTTCATCATCAGATAGGGTGTTACTATGGTAGTTGTGTCTGCACTCAATACTTTAATGCATAGGTGAAGAGTATATGACCATATTTCATGTACAGATCAAACATGCTGCTACCACTTTTGAAAAGTTAAACTACATTTGAAACGCATCAGTACCCATTGCAAGTCGCTTGTTTTGCTATGGAAATAAAAGCAACAGCTCTATACCCATCTCAGTACAAGTGACAAGCATTTCTATTATATGCATCAAAAATGAGAAGCATGTAATTACCTGTTTCCACAAGTTCACCAACAAACATTTTTGCTATACCACATACTACAATCGTCATTGGCAAAGAAATTTTCTGGGTTCCGGTGATGCTTACTAATAGCTGCATTAGAAACATCAGAAACAAAATTGCAAATTTTTTAAGCTAACTTTAACACAGAAAATGACCTACATTTACAACTTGGACATATCTCAGAGAGGCCAAAAGGGATTCACGAAAGCACTTCAACCTACTTATTCTCCGTAGGCTGAGGGAAAGAACAATCATACCCTTCTCATGTTAGCCTTCTGAAGAGCAGACCTGCGGAAGGATTCATACCTACTCATCTGTTGCTCAGTAAACTGCGATAAGATAGCCCTGAAAAACAGAAAACACAGACTCGAAGTTCAGAGGATGTCTCCTAACTCCACCGAATACCAACTTCTTCAGAATTTCAGGGTACATAAAATTCCACTCTCAGTCGCAATTAAACAGTGTGATGACGTTTTATCATCAAACCCTAACACATGACATCCTCAAATATATAACTTCTTGTGTCTATAAACCCTAAAAGAGTTATTTTAATTATGAAAAATAGGAACTTTCCTAGGTTAATGCAATATAATGACTAAGAGTAATATCAAAAATAAATAATTCAATAAAAAAATTAAGGAGGTAGAGAGAAAACTGACTGCATCTTCGCCATTTTGGTGGGATCCGCACTGGAAGGAAACTTCGAGAGCTCAACCTCCATGTTATCATCGTCTTCATCCTCATCATCATCTTTATTCTTGCCCTTGCTTTTAGCTGATCCGGGAATTGAAGGTTTCAAGTGGTGGCCGGAAGTGGAGGTGACGCCGGCTCCCACGTCATCATAGTCCTGAGATGCCGGAGGGAGGGGAGGAGGATCGAGTACACCGACAAGACCATTAGTAATTTGGGGGTCGAAGTCGTCGGGGAGAAGGTTTGGGGAATCAGACGGCCCTTGCGGTGGTGGCTGTTGCTGCGGCGCCGTGCCTTCGTCCTCTTCTTCGTCGTAGTCCTCTTGCTCCTCGTCGTAAGCTGCTTCGAAGGGGTCTTTGGATTGCTTCATTCGGAATTTGGTTTCTTTCTCCGAACAGGTGAAGTTATGAAATTGGAAATTCTCAATAAAATAATTAAAATGAAGTCGTTTTGGGGAAAAAAAATCTAACACATTGGCTCCTTCCTGCAAAATTCCTTAATTTCTAAAATATTAATTACCTCAAAATTCTGCCAAACGTAATTTATTTGAAATTTTCCAAATCTTTGACAAATTAAATTATTTTATATTTAATATGTTATATTATTTTACTTTAATAATATTTAATTTATTAATAATCAATGATATCTTTATTAATTTTATATCACAATAATTCAATATTCATTAAGTTTATTATATGATAATTAATATTAATATACTTTAATAGAATAAATTATTTTGTTAAGTTATTGCTTTTTTTTAAGGTAAGTTATTGCTAGTTATATATGAGAAAATGCTATCTAAAAACTAGTAACACTACCATAAAGAAAATATTAGATGTGATTAAATTTTCAGAAAAATAGAGGATGCAAAGTTAGACACGATTAGATGCAAATAATACAATAAATACAATTTTATTTTTATATGCGAGCTTGAATTAGAACAAAAAGATATTAAACATGTGATAAACTTAGAATAAACAATTTAAGGATTTCATTATAGAAGAAAAAGGATATTATATCATCCTATGAAAAGTATTTATATAAGTTTAAATAATCACTTCAACAGTAATATAAACAATGTAACTTTTTTATAATCGGTATTGATGAATTTTTGTTTGTGAATCTGATACTCTGTTTTTCCAAAGCTGACTGTTCTTATTTACCAAGTTTTTTGGGAAATTGTTTTGAACTCCCTCGTTGTCTATTGTTCTTAACTTTGCATCTGTGAATTTTATTTTATAATTTGTTGGTTTATTCCATGATAAAAAAATTTCATACGATTTACGTCTGCCTGTGTATATACTGGACTGGTATTTACTGAACTAGACAAGAGTTTTTTGTCTTGAGGGTTTGTGTATCTA
>JANZLX010000005.1:31558433-31570896 GCA_025531955.1 Erythroxylum orinocense
GCCTTAGAACTTAAAACCTTAAGTGATCTTCCAATAATGCCCTTCCTTTTTGCCTTAAAAACTGACATCTTGACTCCTTATTTTGATCAGGTAAATGAAACAATTTGACATTACTTCCTTCTAGAAAAATGTTCCTCTATGAAAAATGATTATTAATGTCTTATTAATGCTTTTGTGAAACTATTTTGTTAGAAGATGTCTTGATAATGATTTATTATAGTTTGAGTATTGGTTGCCAGCCTGTTTCTTACTAGAAACAGGACATAATTTGGATGGAGATATATTTTAAAGGGATATGTTGTTTGTGTAGTTTTTAGATATATTAAAACTAATGGAAGTCTAGTTTCAGGGGGCATAAGAATCATGACATTTGGATCTTTGTAGAGAGAGTTATGATTAAAAGAAGACAACTTATTCATAAAGGAACATCAAGAAGAAAAGGATGTAAACATTGCACATAAGGCTAGGTTAGCTTGATGGTTAAGGAGACATTGAGCTGAACTAGAAATCGAATTATTAACCTATTGACATATGTTAGAATAACATTTATGATGATTGATTAAGGATTAATTTGGTTGTGGTGTTGGTATTGAATTTGTGTTGGGAATTTAATGAATGGATTGGTTATGTTTTTTTTTATTTTGATGCTTGAAAGACCATAATTTGTGAACTACCAAATGAATTATTTGAATTGGAATTATAGATGAATTAACAGGGAATTGAAACATATTTAAGTTTTAATTGAGGTATAATTGATGAACTATCTGGAAGGTGTCAAAATTTGACACGATCGTGGGAATTATATTGGTTCCTTCCCACGATCTTGGAAATGCTTAGTAGTGAGAAAGAATTGTGTTTTATGTTCTGGTTGGATCATATAAGGATAAGGCACTATAAATAGGTTTATTTGACTTGATTGAGACTTAAAATGAACTTAGTTTGATGATGAATCAACTGGAAACTAAGTGTTTGATGAGTTTAAGTTATTAATTGATGTTATAATTTAAGGAATGGATGGTTTGATATCAAATGCATATGAATTTGGGAAGTATTAGTTGTTAATGGTATAAGGATGTTCCTATGAATGCAAATGTGATTTAAAGGATATGAATAATGTGAATTATCTATAAATAAATGAGAATTGGGAAATTGTGTGAATATAAAGCATTAGGAAAAGGATTAGTGATCGTATGAATGATGAATTGAGAGTGATCAAACTTACATAAGGTATAAACCTAATTTTAAACAAGTTATGTACAAGCTATAATAAATGAATGATTAAGACTTGTGAATAAGGTACATACCCAGAATAGTCAATTAAGCATGTATTGAACAGGACACATATGCATGTGCATGGATGAATAATTATGTGATTGATCAACTTAGTAATATGTTAATTATGTGTGTATTGCATGACAATAGAAGCACAAATACACTGACAACATCCAAACATTGCCGGATCATTAAAGCAATAGAAGCTAGAGCATACTGTGAGTAACCTAGTTGTGTGATCTCAATTAGATATGTGCTTCTGATTAAATTGTTTTTGCTTAATCCTTATATCTATATATATTGAAATGATTTGGATATGATTGTGATATTGATGATTCCAGACAATTGATTGTTCGAGGAGTTCCATATTCGGGACTGTATTGGGAGTGTTAATTATAAGAATGTGAATGTAGGAAATAAATGCTCAACTGAATGTTGAATGCTGGACTTGGGTTTGACGAATGTGATAAATGACTGTGCACACCGAATGAAAGTGATTGATAGCACATTAGATGAAATGATGCATTTCATGACATTAATGTGCATGATCAGATAAAGGAGTTGTGACCGAAGTAACCAACATGAAAAAGAGCTTAAAACTTATAAATGTGCACACAGAACCACAAGCTCAATGATTAATGAGCCCGGTGTCCACAGTGGGTACGAGAGAGTATCTAAAATGAGCATGATATCCGCAACAGATACGGAATAGTTAAATAGGCACTCAGTCACAACAAAATAAAAATGAAAATGGAGTCTCATGTACGTTTGCATCTATAAATTTACATGTACCATTTGAATTTTTACAAAGAATGACTAAATTGAGTGGATATAATGATATGCTATGTTTGTGTACATGTTGATGATATGAATAAAATGAAATGAATGATTAGATTATCCTGAAATTATTATATGAAATGTTTGTATTCATGATGAGCTTGTTAAAATATGATGAATACTGCGATCAGGTACTAAAATATGAACGATATGATATATGAGATTTGATTCTGAATGATGTGAGATACTAATTGAACTATGTTATATATATTTGTGATGTTTATGTCTGTTTGAGTGAGCACATAGATGATGTTCACTCACTGAGCTCGCAAATTCATCAAAATTGCAACATTAATTTTCAGGTTCAAAGGAGACCTAGCTAGTTTAGTTTAAGTAACTTCTGCATTTGGATATGGGTCAGTTTCGGGATCAGTTGTACCTGCAAATGTCTTAGTTATGTTATATCAAGGATTGTATCTCTTAACTGTTGTATATTGTAATTTTGGAAATGTAATGAAATTTGAGATTGTATATATTTGTGAATAAAAATGGAACAACATAATTATTGGAATGTTTTATGTTATATACGATAGATTAAAATGTAAAATGAATAGATTTAACCATCTTATCGTGCTATTTTCGTAGAGTATGTTCTTGAGTATCCTTCGGTATGTCGAGTACATGCTATATGGAACTGGTATGTTACACAATAAATAGTTACATTAATTTCAAACTTGCAAGAAGATTCAATAAAAGAGAAAGGAAGATTTAGAATTATGATTTCTTTGTTTTCTATTAGTTTTTCTTAATGTTTATCTTTGATTTTGTTTTTTATGATTAGTAACTAAAAATTTTTAATGTCTAGCTATGATGAACCCTAGTTTGTGATAACAATATGTTGTAATCTTTTATTTGTTGCAATTATATTGATTGATTTATTATAGTTTAATTATGTGTCCTATTCTTGTTCTAATATATCTGGAATATTAGCGCATGATTTGACTTCATATGATTGAGAATGAGAAATCCTCTTGTATGAATAAATCTACTATAATTAGAAGGAGTTGCATGAAAACTTAGAGATAAGCCAACATAAATCCTCTAGATTAGGGTCAAACCTAATAGTGAAATTCACAAATCAATAAAGCAATCCTAGAGTTTTAACTAGAAAATTTTCTATTAATCAACTGATGACTTAGTTGTTAATATTCTCAAGAGAGTTATTAATATAAGATAGGAATTTTCACGGTTCACTAATCAAATAATATAATAGCATGATAAAAGGTTACTAATTTAATGTTTCTTAGGGGGATTCATCACTTAGACACTATTATTTGATATGATTTTTCTTCATATTCTACCTGTTCTAAATTTATGTTTAATCTTAATTTAGTTTATTTGTTTAGCTTTATTTTTAAATAAAATTAAAATTCCAATTTTTAGGCTAGATACTAGAAAAGGGTAACTACTAGTAATTATCATCTTTATGGGATCAACCTGCACTTGCCTGTGCTAGTTACGGCAACATTATGCACTTGTGGTAATTTTAATATTAGTATAGAAAAATGACTAATCAATTAAGCACATTTATCATTGACTTATAGAATACACATCTAATTGAAAGAGTGACTGATATTTAATTTTCAATCAAATCGTGTCACCTATCTAATGAAAAAAATAAAAAAAATACTTAATAGAAAATAATTAAAAGGTCTCAAATCAGAAAATAAGTTTGAAAATTTGAATGCATAATGAAAAAGATATTGAGTACCTTATTATCTCATCCTAAGTAATTGTATGACTTTATTACATATTCTATAATTTAGGAGAGGACATATAAAGGACAAAAACATTTATAATTTATGGAATCTCTTATTAATAAGTGAAAGGACCATCCCAGAGTTTCGCTTCTGGAACCCGAATGGAGGCCTCTCGATGACCCCACGATAGCCCTCCAATCAATATCTAACTCAACTAAGGGGTTCCTTCAAAACCAAGTCGTTCAACTATTTAAAACCTTTTATAATTTAATAATTAAAATTGAGAAAAATGGTGGGAACTTTTTCTATCATTTTATTGAAAATTTCAGCAACATAACAACTGTATTTTGAAATCTTAATAATTTTTAAAAGCCCTGTAAAATTTGAAAATACTTTTATATTCCCACCAATTTCTCAATTACAAATTTTGGACTTTAAGTCCACTCACAAGCAACCCAAATAAATAATTCTTAACAGTCACTACATTAAACTTTTAAAAGTTAAAACATATTCATGCATTTCATTTAAAAGGTTTTATAAACATCCATTTTTTACACAAATATACATAGAAAAATGACACAAGCACAACACACCCAACGATAAATCTAATCTTGAGACAAAGTCCTAATTACTGCAGCACTTATACGAATACCTGGGGTGGTTTGTTAAAATCATAAAAATAAGGGTGAGCTAAACGAGCTCAGTGAGTGTAATCAATTTCCAAGAAAATTAAACTTTTTATAACAATATAACTGCAATATTCCATACAATCATAAAGCTCATGGTAAAACATTTTCCATAACAATTTATTCGTGCATTATCAAATCTGGTAATAACATAACATTTCGTAAAACACAATTTCAATTTTTTGAAAAACTATTTTGAAATGCTTTTCGAAATTAAACTCATCATATAAAAGTTTTCATTTCCCATTTTCCTTAATCAATAAACAGTAGTGGCAATAAGTTTTATAAAAACTTTAATATTGAAAAATAAGTCAACCACTAGCATTGGTACTATACGGTACCTCTCAAATCACTTTTAACATAAATAGTGGCAACATTATTATTTTCATGACTTTCCTTACTCAACGTGGCCGACCGCAAGTTTCTTTACCATATGGTACACTAGGCATAAAGTCAGGAAGTTGATTTTGCATCGCTTACTTGCGACCGGTTAACCATTATTTACGGAGCTTGTTCTGCATCGCTTACCAATAACAAGTCACGAAGCTAGTTCTACATCGCTTATCCGTCAATGATTAACCACTATTTATGGAGTTAGTTCTACATCATTTACCCATAATAGGTTAAGTGCTATAAATATACCAATATAATAACATGTATAAAGCCTAGTGGTGTATCATAAAAAAAGCAACTCTTACATTTACGACTCGTCTTATTTTCTATATTAAGTATAGGAGGATTCATAATTGAATTATTTCAATGTAACTCCCAATTATATAAAAATTTAACTTTCAATTTAAAAATCAATTTACAGAACAGTCACATGCCATCAATTCTTTTACAAAGAATTAAGTCATAAAAAATAATTAAAATACACTCACAACTTACTTGTTTCCTTTTCACCACTTAAAAACCCTTAAGTTGGCTTCATTTTTCGATCTGAAAAACCTAATACCAATACATTAAACTCTTTAAAACATTTTTCAATTAAATATACCATAAACAATATCAACTTCATTACTTTCTACATACACTTCATTTCCTTAATCACATTAATATGGTTATTACTTCATAACCATATTTTTATACTAAAAATGCCCTTAAGGCTAAATTTAACATATTATACTTTAAACTCTTCCAAATCAATTTCATTTGATTTCTAACACTTAAAACCAATCCAAATTCACTCCCGTGACATTTTGATACATACATTTAAGCCATAAAATTTCATTAACAAATTTTTTACAAAATCAAGCACTCTAGGCCAAATTTTAACCAAAATCAATTCCAAATCAATTATTTTTAATTTTTTATTTCATTAGCATCAAGATAATGCTTTGAACATCATAAAACATCAAAAAAGAATTTTGAATCATAACACATTAAAAACCCTAATCTTGGTTGAAAACTCATCTAATCATTTCCATGGTTTTTCTTTCATTCTTTCATCATTAAACTAACTTCCTAATGTCATTCATTAATCTTAAATTGTCAAATGACAAAATAAAACACTTTAGTCAATAGATCTCACCTTTGATCAAGTTTGACCAAGGCTTCACACATTAAGTTTTCTTGATTTTCTTATCCCAATTGCTTCCAATGTAATAAAACCTTGATATTACATCAAAAGGGTGTAAAGGTGTAAATCACACCATCAAAACCAAATCTAACCTATAACCTAACAAATCATATTTTTTAACAAGATTAGTAAGATTACCAACCCATTTTCTTCTTCTTCTTCACTTGAATGACTATGGAACTTTATTGAATGCTTGAATGGAGGTAGAAAGCATGAAAAATGATTTAGATCACTTCACTTTGGCTTAGTCATAGCTCTCTCTTCTCCTTTTTCCTTTCTTTTCTCTTTTCTCTCTTTCTCTACGTTTCTCTCATAAATGACCAGACAATAATGTTTAAAGAAGATGAGGCTTTGTAGAATTACAGTTTTGCCCCTATTTCCATTATAATTACACGTTTATCCTTAATAACATCTTATAATTACAACTTTACCAAAACATTTCATATTTACACTTTTACCCATGCCACTTGTCACCATTTAATTGGTTCTCTTCTAATGACTCATCATTCCACTAAATGCTTGTAAAAATACCAAATTGCCCTTTAATGAATATAAAAAGACACAATTGCCTTTTAATGCACTTAATTCACCAACTAATCGAATTAAATTTTGAAAAATTCCACAACCATCTTATCATCAAATTGAACATAAAATACTCAAATTAGAGTCAATACTTAATGATTGGATACTTAAAAAATTTAAATAGGTTTAAAATCCTCAATACCCATTATTTTTCAAAAAGGGCGTTTTAACCCTAAACTTTCCAAACTTTCAAAATTCATCCAATCGGGCTTATTTTTGGACCATTTTAGTGTCATTAAACTCTAATACCTACTTCAGATATGTTTCAAACTTTTGGGGTTAGGTCTCCAAAATCACCATTTAAGCGGATTTACTATTTATCTAAAAATATTATTCATCCAGATTCACTATTCATCTAGAAATCATTCAGATTTCATTGAAAAGTATCACTTAAATCTTCAAAGTACATTTTGAGGCTTTTAAAGTTCGTTAAGACTCATTTTGTAGTTTTTGGAGTTTTCGGAAATTTTCTGAGAAATTTTCGGTCGAATCTAGAACCATCTGTAGTCTATTGTTGTAACCCTAATAATACCTTTAAACACTTAAATTACTCTAGTACACTATAAATAAAGCATACTTTATAAAATACATGTATAACACATTATACAGTATAATTATCGAAATGGGATATTACAATAAGAGATAAAAACAAACTCATTTATTGATGGCGGACATAAGGAAAGTGAACTGTGAATGTGAATTTTCTTAAAAGACGAGATAATTTGAAAAGAAATTTAATTTTGAATAAATGAGAAATGTTTTTAAAAATGTATTTTGATTGTAAAAGATAGACTTTCATTTACGAGAAAAATGAAAATTTATCAACTAAAAATTTAATATATTTGAAAGAATTTTTGACCACATATATTTTAATGCCTTTCAACTTCAATGTTCATTAAAACAATCTTAATTTTTTTAACATTTACACACCATAAAATTTGATATTGGCTTGGGACACATCATTTGTAAATTAAAAAAATAGAAATTTTTTTAAAGAAAGACGAAAATTTTCTTCATTTAAACAGCCACCTTCGATCACTGCCTAAAACAAAAACCCATTCACCCTGATCTTAACTAAAACCCAAATTGATAATCCTTAGATAAAACATTTTTTCTCTAATCCTTAAATCCAAATTATGTTTGTCGTAGAAAAAATTGTTTGGGTATGTACATTTTAGTTGATTAGATTATTTTGATCTGATCTTGCACCTAAAACGCTTGAGGATCTGTATCGTCTCATCAAGAAGGTTGTTGATATTAGAAAGCATTTAGGGAGTGATGGGAAGAATAAGGATTCTAAGTTTTGATTGATCCTTGTAGAAAGCATGATTCATAGATTGGCTCGCTAATACAAGTAAACAAAGAAGCTTTCACTTGTCTACAAATAATAAGCCTATAATTTAGTATTTTTCATTGAATAAATGAGTAATTATCACATCAATGCACATTTAGAGAGCATTTATTGCCCTTTACGTATGCTTACATGTACTCTACTTCCTCTTTCTAATGAGAATGCATTCAGATTTATTGATAGCTAGCCTTTTAATCAAACATTAGATAGTGTTTGTGAATGTAAAATTAAAATTTTGCCCTTAATTTTTTTAATAAACGTTTCTTTACACTGTTAAGAGTTCATTTTTCTCAACATCTGTGTGAAAGCATGATTTTCGGAAATTTTGGCTTTCTAAATTTATTTCAGACCTTTTAAGAGTGATTGAACTTTAAATTTTATTTTATTTACCAAGTCTATTATTTTATTTTCAATTTTTCTCTTCTCCATTTTTATCAGTTAATCATATTAAAAAAGAAATTAAAAAGAAAAGAAATTGATCAATTACATTGGATGCAATCATATTAAAATATAAAGACATAAAAAAGGATTAATTATATCAAATCCTTTTTTCATTTTAGTTATCGTGTTTTGAAAATTATTTATTTATCTAGTGTTATGTTGTTTAGTGATGACTGATGATACAACTATTTTCGTTATATTCTATTAAATTTTTGCCTTTTCGTAACTCCAAAATGACGTATATTGGAAAATAAAATTTTCAATATCACATTACTTTTTATAAAAAAAATAGATGGAAAACTAATATAATAAGGAGGGCTCTGTGATATCCAAAGAAAGAATATTATAATTCCTAACGTATTTAATCTAAAAGAAAAGTTTTATATTCTAAAATTAACCTTAAGGTTGGCCTTTTATATTGAGTGCATTTATATGTAACCTAATTTATTTTAAAATCACCACTTTGGCATAAGTTTATCTAAACCAAATATCAAATAATTTTTATCTTAAACATACTCATAAAAGAAGTGAACCTATTTATTAATTCCAAAAGCAAAATAAAATATAAAATTTTACATGTCACACGTATATAAATGATAAATTTTGGGTTTGACCGTTTAATCTTCTCCTTGGCCTAGACATCTTTGATTGTTTCGTTTTGTGTTTATTAAACTTAGATGCTAACTTAATCTTGTAGCAAATTCCTAATTCGACTTGCCTTTTGAAATTAAACAAAAAGAATGATCAAAATATTTATAATAATTTACTTAGGAAGCAAGATGGAAAGTAAAGTAAAACATAACCAAATAAAATGATTTAACTGAATTATGGCTATGTAAAATATGCCCAAGCAAAATATTAAGACTAGAAATGAACATCTAATTGAAATAAAACCTATAAACTAACTCTGACTATAAACAAAGATTGCAATAAGACTTGAAATTCAAAAGTGTTTAGGGTGCTAACTCTTTAAAAAAGCAATGAACCATGTGGACAAATGACAATTAAAAAGGGATCAACATATTTAGAAGAAGGAATATAAGATGTAATGGGCAAATCATAGTACCATGAACACCAACAAAGGCATTGATCCATGATTAATGAACCAAGAAAAGGAATAAGCCCTAAAATAAAAGCTGAATTAATTCAGTACCAAAACAATGAAGGAAACTTGACGATTGTATATGCAAGATATGAAGAAACAAATTCAAACTCTCACATAAAAGCCAAGAAAAAAGGACCTAACAAGTAGGGAAGCCCATATTAGTGAATCGTTTTAAAAGCTGATAATAGGTTATTAGTAAAATAAATATACATATTTCCTATAATTGAAACTTCTAGTATTGCAAGTGTCTACAATTTTCATGAATCAAGATTTATGAAGACAAATGAACATCAAAATATAATTACTAAATTGACATGAATGATAGGTCACATGACACAAGTAATAAATTGTCAATACTGATAGCTTGTCACTAACTACCAAATAATAAATTCCTAACTACTAAACTATGCAGTAAATGGTGAGCTAGGGTCGAACCACAGAGAGCTGTGGTGCAAATGTTATTTCAAATGTTGTAATAAAAGAAAAAAAATACTTGGATCCAGGTATTTTTACCATTTCATGTAAGATCAGTAATATGTGGTATGAGAGATGTATGTTAGATTTAGGAGCTTCGATAAATGTTATGCCTTTATCTATTTTTAAATGTTTGGAGCTATAAATGATAGATTTAGTGCAAGATCGTGACTAGTTTATCTGCTCTCTGTCACAATCGTGACCCTATGATCAAGCTTCAGCCACGATCGTAGCCTTAGGTTATTTCCCAAGTCTTCTCTGATTCTCCTCTGAATGTTCTTGATGGTTTCTCCTCTATGGATGGCTTTCCAAACTTTGTCAAACTTCTTCATTTTAGCATATATTTGTGTTTGCTCCTTTAATATGTATGTAAACACAAGATGAACACAAATTGCGTATTTAAATACAACAATAGGATTAAAAAGACATTGAAATGCGTAAAAAAATATAAAATGATTCAATCCTATCAAATACTAAATTAGAATTAATCAAATATCAAGAAGTCCTTGAAGCATTCTTATGCAAGGACTAAATCCTTTGTTTCAATAACTTTATTCCAACCTTTTGTACGCCTAATACGATGTTGTTTTTGTAGATTTTGCAGATAATACGATGTAATTTTTGCTATAAAATGATGTTGTATTAGACGTAAAATAGGGTTAAAACAGAATGTTGGAATAAATCCGGTTAGATAACTAACCTTTATGCGGAAGCCAATTAATCTATATGTTGCCTTCTGCCCACGGTATCCCAATCTCACGAACGTCAGTCTCAGGAACACCGTCTCTTCAGTGGCTACTAGAGTCACCGTAAAAATCACGCCTTAGATCTTGCACACACTGATGGCTAATCTGTGAGAGGAATTGATCTCTTGGGAGTCGAGGATTTTCTTATTGTCATCGTCGTATATCTTTTGAATCTCATTTAAACAAATTAAATAGAACGTTCCCTCGCGGTTATTTTCTCAACTGCTCACAAACAAAACACAACTCTTCAGTTGATGTCGTGGCCGTTCAAGAAAATACAACATAAATAAACTACCTAAAACACACAAAAAATCAGACAAATAGCAACCAAGTTAATTAGTATTGCAAATCGGGGTCGGGTCCTAGGTTGAGTTGGGTCGCAGGTTGTAGGTTGAGTAATGCAGATCTGGCTTCTAGATTCTAGTCTTGAGCTATTTCTGTGTTGGGGAGTGGGGACTGGCTGACTGGATGCACAAGCGGTGCGTGGAAAGTAATGGACCACGGTGGTGTGTGGAGAGCAGCAGCCAGCGACAATGGTGACTAGTGCATGGAGAGCAGATTGTCAAGGAACTAACGAAGAAGCGGCAGAGGAGGAAGCAATGAGCGGTGGAGGAAGCAACGGCAATTGGCGAGGAAGCAAATACAACTAAGGACAAAGAGACGTGTGTGAGGATGAGGAAAGGCGACGACAAGACAATGAGAGGACATAGAGACGTGTGTCAGTGCATGAGAGAGTCTGTGAGGCAGCAACTGAATATTGAAGGAGAAAGTGAATTAGGTTAGGTTTTTTTTTTTTTTTTTGAGGTAGGTTAGGTTTTAGTAAGTGAATTAGGTTAGGTTTTTTTTTTTTGAGGTAGGTTAGGTTTTAGTATTAGAGGATTTTCTTTTAATTTGGTCCCTATTTTTTAGAAATTTCAATTTGGTAACCGAAATTTTGGATATTTCAATTACTGGTTGGTATAACTTATAAGTCGAAACTATCCAGCACTGATGGGTATCTGTAACCAGTACATTACCAAAGATTTGAGTATCGTTCTTCGGTTAGTACGGAATGATATTTATATCCTGATAATCTACGCAGATGAAGTTGACAATAGGTTGAGTGGGTGCTCAATTTAATTCTAACTTATACTAAGTCGAGTTTATTCAAACTATTATTTTTTTAGTTCAAATAAATCAATTTAAATTTATCTTAAATTCATATTAAATTTTAATTAATTTTAATTTTAATTATTTATTTTAATTCGGATTAATCCTCTCAGCTATCCAACTTAATTCCTTTCCTTCCCTTGCAAGTTACAAGGAAGACGAAAGCGTCCACATTTCACACTAAGTTGACTTAAGGCCTTGTTTGGTTGGATGTTAATTAATGAAATGAAATGTAATGTAATGGAAGTGAATGGAATGTAATGTAATGGAATGGAATATAATATAGTAAAAAGTTGTTTGGGAAGGATGAAAGGGTTCATAATGTAATATAGTGAAACATTGTTTGGAAGATTGATGGAATGTAATGTAATGTATAATAAATGACTTTTATACCCTTTATATTAAAATAGTTGTTGCAGGAGGTTTATTATTTTATTACTAATTATATAAAAATATTAGTATTTATTATTTAATATATTTTATTTTATTTTATGTGATTTATATTAAAAATAATTTATTTATATAAAAATATATACAAACA
>JANZLX010000005.1:31570996-31600182 GCA_025531955.1 Erythroxylum orinocense
GCTACTTTATTCTCTCCATGACCCTTGGCCTTTTGCTGCTTTACCACACCACCTTTTGGTCCAGAAGGTTGAGAATGGCGTTTACCTTTCTTACGCTGTT
The DNA here is from genome assembly GCA_025531955.1 of Erythroxylum orinocense. Lineage (NCBI taxonomy): Eukaryota > Viridiplantae > Streptophyta > Magnoliopsida > Malpighiales > Erythroxylaceae > Erythroxylum > Erythroxylum orinocense. The sequence continues at coordinate 31,571,097 of JANZLX010000005.1, forward strand.
TACCTCGATTATTCTTATTACCTTTGGACTTTACCACTTTGGTAACAAGAGCAACATTGGAATAACCAAGAACTTTCAAACGTTCTTCCTCCATTTCGAGGTGCCTTGAAATTTCTGAGAAGGTTTTGATGTTTTCACTATGAGTCATCAAGAGCTTAAAATTAGCCCAATGATCAGGTTTGCTTGGAATGGAACGAATCACATTAAGAACCTGTTCTTCTTCAGAAATCTCACGCCCACCAGCTTTTAGATCCCGAGCCATTGCACTCAAAGTGCGGAGATGCTCGGCTATAGTACGGCTTGAGTCAATCTCATATTGCATCCACTTTAAATGCAAAGTACGAAGCCTTGTAGCGGATGTTTGACCGTACGTGATCTTGAGCTTTTCCCACATTTCTTTAGCAGTTTTGCAGGACTCAAATTCTCCAATGAGATCATCATGCATGCAATACAACATAGTATAGCGTGCCTTACGATCCCGTTTGGACCATTCCTTGTATGCAGTCAGATTTATTTGATATTGGTCGTTATCAATATCAATAGTCTCTTTAGGCTCAGTCATGTCATTGGTCAAGGTTTCCAAAACTTCACGCTCATTAAGAAGATACTGAACCTTCCTATGCCAGATGTCATAATTAGTGCCATCCAGCTTCTCGTTGGTGGACAAATCACCAACCATACTTTTCGTTGCCATATCTTGAAGTATATATATAAATAAAAAAAATAAGGACATTAGGGCACATATCCGAATAATTAAATTATAAAAAAATCACCATCCATATCATAAGATCAAAAATTTTGCTAAGCTCATAATCATCACTTATGACATAAATTAGAAAATTTTATAATTTATAATTATTCACATGAAACATATTCCAAATGTATATTCATATAGATACATATCATGTGTTAAACCAATTAACATAACCAATTGTAATGAAAAACATATTATTATTATTATTATTATTTTACATATAAAACAAATTTATATAACAAATAATAATTCACTTTATGTAAAACACATTCCCATATCATTAATGAATTAAATAAATGTAAAATAATAATAATAATAATTTACATAATTTGGAGTGAAAAATAAATAAATAAATAAATGAACATACCATTTAAAATATTTCACCTCAAATTAGTTTAGCAAAAACAAATTTACTAAAATTTTGAAATTAACCTTTTATACCTTAAAGTTAATTTCTATGCTATAAATATATTACACAAATATATGTATACATATAAAAGCACACTTGACCTAACTTTAGCTTTTAAAGAAAACCATGTACGTGTCTTTAAAGAAGCACGTGTACACATATCATACACTGACATGTTATGAATATATATATATAAACACACATGACATAGTCCAAGCTTTTAAAGAAAACCGTGTATGTGTCTTTAAAGAAGCTGTACACATATTCATGTAAAAGCACAATGCATTTAATGTATTACTGCGCAACAGGTATTCTTTGAAAGCTTATATCTTTAAAGAAGTAGACGTGTACACATTCCTAGCCATAGCATTTTAGCATTCTCTCATCTTTAAAGAAACAAAACCATTCTTCTTCCTACGCAATCGTTTTTCAGAAATATCTTTCTATCTTCCCTTTTGAAACGTTATTCTGGGTTCTGTCAAACAAAAATCAAACCAGAGAAACACAACACCCACCCTTATCTTTGCCACACTCCACCCTTCTCCACCTATCTGTGATACCGCTGGGAGTCGAGAATGAAGATGGACCATTGCCCAGCCACCAAGCTCGACGCCAAAAGAAAAACAAGACTCACACAAGAGTCTTCACAGACTTTTCGATTTCACACCGTCATCTCATAGATCGGTCGAAAGAGAGGCGAACGATGTCCACCAAGCCGTCAACGCCACTCAACAGGTGGTGCGTGACTCACACGCGCGGCCATGAGTGGCTGTTTCCGTGGAGATCTTTGCAGCATCGCGTAGATCGGCCGAAGAGATGACTAACGGTGTCATTTTCGCGGCCGTCATTCCTCACAATCGGTGGAGAGATGCTGTAGATGGAGTGAGGTAGGTTGTAATACGTCTTCTGAATGTAAATAATCTGACTTGATGCGGTTATATTAGAAAAAACGTTCATGTGTTCTCTGTTTTTAACAGATCATATACTTGATTACATGATCTTATCTCAATTAACGAACTAATTGTTAATAACATAATAACAAACGGATTGTTAATAGAAAAACGAGGCAGAAGGTAAAACATAACCTTGCTCTGATACCATTGTTGGAATAAATCCGGTTAGATAACTAACCTTTATGCGGAAGCCAATTAATCTATATGTTGCCTTCTGCCCACGGTATCCCAATCTCACGAACGTCAGTCTCAGGAACACCGTCTCTTCAGTGGCTACTAGAGTCACCGTAAAAATCACGCCTTAGATCTTGCACACACTGATGGCTAATCTGTGAGAGGAATTGATCTCTTGGGAGTCGAGGATTTTCTTATTGTCATCGTCGTATATCTTTTGAATCTCATTTAAACAAATTAAATAGAACGTTCCCTCGCGGTTATTTTCTCAACTGCTCACAAACAAAACACAACTCTTCAGTTGATGTCGTGGCCGTTCAAGAAAATACAACACAGAATAATAGGAACATAAAATTTAAACCCTTTTATGCATTATCCAACGGAGAAAAACCCACTTTCAATCACTGAATCAATAAAATATATTTTTTAAGCAATGATAACATTCTGAAAAAGATAAATTCTCGACAAACTATGACAAATATAAAATATAGGCTAAGGTGACGACTAAATATATCATTACGTGAATTATAAATAGCCTTAATCTTGTCTTAAGAATGCATTCTAGTTCTGCCACAACTCATTTAGGCCTTTGACAAATAAACCTAACTAAATAAGGACTGTAATATGACTAAGTCCTTAAAATAAACCAAAAGAGTGAAAAATGCGGACTGAATGAATTCAACCAAGAGTTGGTGACTATAACTATTTTGAGCAAACAAAATAAAATAGATAAAACTTGATTGAACAAAATTGAGATAATGAAACCTTAAGAGGATTTAACGTATCAAATCACTTGATTTGAAATTGAACAAAAGATAGTTCTTAATTTTATTTGACATTTTTTATTTTATTCAATATATTATTTTATATATTTATTCCATCAAATTCAATGTAAATTATTTTATATTTGATTGTATACATCTAATTTTAATTTATGTATAATTGTATTTTTATCATGTTTAATTTGTATGATGTACACTATATTAGCTTTTAGTTTCATCATATCCAATTTGTTCATACTTAATTTTTTTCTAACTTTTTTACACTCGTTCTCATAATATAATTTCATCCTATCAAATTCATTTTATATACACTCATATGAAGATACATTCAATTTATTTTAATTGTGTCTATAGTCTTAACTAAATTCTAATTTCAAATATCTATTCAAAATAGAGTTTAATCAATGAATAATTTATTTTAATTAGAGTTTTTATTCTACCACTTTATTTTTATTTTGGTTAAATACATTTATTAAAATATTTTTAATTTTGGAGAAATTTAGACAAAAATATAAAAACAAAATAATAATCAGAATTATATAATTTCAACATTTAGATTTTCATTTTAAAAAACATTTAGATTTTCTTTAGTTTTTTTGCTTAGAAGGAGGCTAGGAGAAAGCTTTAATTAGTTAAAAATTTTAAAAATTAAAAGTTAGAATTAGTTGGATTTTTTAAAACAAGAAGATGAAAAACTGTTGAAAATTCATGAGTCATTGGATTAAGGGAACCTCGTCTTTTGCTAGTCATAAAAATTGTTCTAGAAAAAGAGGACTTAACGAGCCACTAGAAAAGAGGAGTGACACTTTTTTTTTAAAATGTAAAATTCTCTCTCTTATCCTTGTTTACCCTAAATAATCTTACAAATTTTCGATAACCTCCAAAGAAAAGATAGAAAGCTTCTCTCATTTTAAAAGATAAAATATGCAATTCAAATCTTAATATTTCTTTAAAAATTTAGGTTAAAAGGGCAAAATAACCCTAATGTTTGCTTCTAATTTTAAGTTAGACCTTAATGTTTCACAACGTTTAAGTTAAATCATATCATTTCAGAAATGTTCAAATTGAATCCTATGCAAATAGAAAATATAATGTTGACATAACACCATTAGTGCTTTGTAGCATCATCAATAACATGACCTAAATTTATAATATTTTAATTCTACTATGGGTTCTACAGTGCCACGTGAGACTATGAGACCCAATTTTAAAAAAAATTAGTTGTAAAAATCATTAAATAAGAAAGATTTTAAACTAATAACAAACATATTCTTATTGGATAATTGGAGCATCCGTCGAATCTCTAACCAAGATTATAATCACTCAATTAAGATTTTATTGACGCATTTAAACTACAATATCAAATCATAGTTTCAATATTTGAACTTATTGTTATATTAGTAATAAAGGATGGGGATTCCATTTGTATAGTTATCAAAGAAGTGCATAAGCATCAATCTCATTCTAAAATTTTATTTATTTAAAGTTTAAACAACTTGCTTAATTAAAATTGTGGTGAAACCATAACTTGTCTCTTTGGTACTACTGTCGCCTGCAACCAAATTCAAGAGAAATCACTTCCATTAATACAAATTAATGTAATAGTGGTAAGTGGATATCGTTCCCACGAGAAATTTTTAACGGTAAAGGTTAGTGAGTTTAAAACTAAACAAAGTAACGAAATGGGGGGGGGGGAGTTCTGATTCACGACAATTTAAGGAAAAATATATGAAAAATCGTAAATAAAAAGAAATAATTGGATCTGAAAAGTTAATGGAAAATACCTTAGTTTTCGGGTCACCGATGTTATCACGCTAATATGGATCCTTGATATAAAATTGCAGTCATTAACAAACATTCATTGGGAATATTTTCTCTTAAATGTAATGACTAGAAATATGTATTCTAGCATTTTTATTAAACAACAACCTAGATACGATCATAGGATTAATTGAATAATAGCTTTACGAATCAAGAACCAATGAGTAATTGAAATACATGTATGACATGCAATCAATCAAGCGAATATCTCCTTAGAATTTTTCGACTCTAATGTAAAGAAGACAATCCTAATTGCTACTTGTGATTAGCGAAACTGAACGTTAAATTTCGTTAATCTAGCGATTGAACAAATTAATCCTTAGTTGCACACCTAGAAACCAACTAATTCAATTAGAAAGAGTAGATCGGAAGATATTCAATGTTCATTAACAACATAAACTTTATTGAACATCTCACACATAATAGCAAATAACACGAATCCCCTTGACCAAGAAAAGAAGTTTAGCTATTCATAACTAAAATAGAAATCAAATAAATAAAATCATAAAAAGTCTCCATCCCTAGTTCTTTACTGAAAAATACGAAAATACTAATGGAGAAAGTGCAAAAATCGTAAAAGACTGGAAGGAAAACAACAGAAACAAAAATCTATCTAAACCTTAGTCTAAGCTTGCGTGAATAGTGATCCTCTCTCCTTTTATACTTATTTTTTCGATTTCTCTCCTATCTTTCCTTGATTCTCTTCAAATAATGTATCCCCCAATTTCAGGTGGTCAATCCCCTTGAAAGATGGCAATATAATCTTTAAAAATTATAAGAATCTTGAGTTTGACTTTTGAAAATTGATCTGTAGATTTATTCCATCCTTAGACATCCCCATGCTTAGTCACTAAATTGCTGTCAAATTTGAAAATTTAGATTTTCTTCATTCTTTTTCATCTTTTTGATTCAATTTCGTCTCTAAGGTGTTGAAAATCATCTGTAAACAATTATAAGTTAATCCCATTAAGTTTGGATAATAATTTCAACACATTAAAGATAATTAAGTATAAAATAAGTGCAAATTGATGACTTAAAAAATTCCCCCACACCGAACCTTTGGCAAACATGTCAAACCACTACATTCAGTCAATTCATCCTTCATAAGATCAAGTGCACACAATCCATTAACTTGGGCCAGTAAGACTTAAGTTGCAACACATATCATAATTGCTTTTCACCAATGCAATGAAACGAAGTCAAAATATGACATCATTGTTCAAAGGCAAATATGAATTCTTCTCACAGATTTCGCTCATACACTCAAGTGTTTGAGAGCAAAGTGTTTCGTTCAAATCTCTCTCTAACATATTGCACTACCATAGGCTTGCAATTTCACTAGTTATCATTCATTTAAATTACATGAGTTCATAAATCATAAGGACTTTATTAAGGGTTGTAATGGGGCTAGGTTCAAATATAAGATTAAAAAAATGACAAAAGGTTAATCACAAGCATTCACAAAGGATCAAGTAGAATGGATACTCAAATAAAAATTTTGAGATAAACATATGACACAAAGGGTTACAACTACTCATACTAACTCACGTTATTATGCTTTATTCTTTTTTTCTTTTCTTTTTTCTTTTTCTGATTTTTTCTTTTTCCTTTTTCCTTTTTCCTTTTTCCCTTTTCTTTTCTTTTCTTTTCTTTTTTTGTTTCTTTTTCTCTTTTTTCCTTTTTTTCGAATAATGCTAAAAATAAAGGAAAACAATAAAAAACAAAAGAAAATAATAAACACATGAGTAGAAGTACCTATAAAAGTATCTCAGAATAAAATACAAAACAAAAGTCTCAAATTACTCAAAGCTTCACTCAACTTGTGATAGGATAAGGCTAATAGAGTTTTTGGGTTTTAATAAAAGGTGATTGATTGAAAACAAAGCTAAAGACTCAAAAGTGTTTACAAAGGGAAAATAACTAGGTGGGTCATTTTTAAGCTAAAGGGTTTAAAAACAAGGAAGGCCTTAATCCTACCTATATCCCATGTAATCAAATAAATTCAAACCGGTTACGTACAAGTTCTGAAGGCAACATGAATAGAGGAGCCTCACACAATTCAAAGAAATAGCATGATCTAAAGATGATGTCATTTAGGCTCAAATTTCACTCACAGGTTTAATTCAAGAATTCACTTTAATTCCACACATCACCTCATCACTCAAATGTCAAAATTTTGACTAAGTGTACAAGATTAGTTATTGCAATTAATCCGCATGTTTCACCTTAAAACTCACTTATCCCAATTTAATTTCATGCATATACCCAATCTCATCCAAACTAATATGACAAAGCTTCATGGCTTAATATGCATAACCACAGGCAAAAATTAATAAAAACTCACACAAAAACCGAAAATATTCACACACCAAAACTCCACTGTTTTCTCCCACACCTAAACCAACATTGTCCTCAATGTTAAAGAAGCATAAATATAAAGGAAAAATTTAAAGAAAGCTTCTCTATTATGGAGATGTCGAAATTAAAGTGTTGGTGGATGTGGCGGTTGAAATATTTCATGTTCCTAGTAGGCCACAAAAGACGTGATTGGAGTGGCCAACCTTTGTGACTCACTTGTTTCTCCTTGGTATTGTGTGTAATTTGTGAAACAAACCTGTAATGGGACAAGACAACATGTAATCAACGAAATTGAAAGTTAGGAGTGGTGGGTGGGTTTTTGATGAAGACTAGGATAGAAGACGTTTAATGCATGGTAAGTGTGATTTAATGCCCAAGTGCGGCAGCTGCAGTGGAACATAATAAGAGACAAGCCCAATGAAAGAAGAAAGGGAAAAAGAGAGGGGAAATAAGGGGGGACGGTGGAAACAATCTTTTTTCTTTTTTTTTAATTTTTCTTTTTATTATTTTTTAAGAAAGATGAAAATTAAAATAAAAAAATAAAAATGTGAATTTAAATTCCTAACATAACTAAATTAAACCAAAAAATGAAAATAAAATAAAATTGCTAACAAAACACATAAAAGAAAGCGATACGAATGAGGTGCCTCCCATTAAGCGCTTATTAAAGGTCATAAGCTTGACCCTTTGCATATGTATATCATCCATTATTGAATGGATGCTTGAGTCCAACAGAAAATATGTTCAAACTCCGTGAGGGGCCTAGAGCACCTTCCCTCGAAGTAGGCTCTTTATCAACATGATGCTCCATGACTTTTGATGAGTGAAACTTCATCATTTCACCATCATGCTCTAATGTCCACTCGTCTTTTCGGTATCGCCCTTCTAATACCAGGATGATCTCTGTAAGAGTATCGCCAATGGTTGTGGAGACTCGACGTCCAGCTTGTCACCTTCAATCTTCAGCTTGCTCCCCTATAGTTCTCCTAAAAACTGTACTTCTTGCAGCTCTTATTGTACCTGTAAATAACTAGGAAAAGGAAACGAAATTCGGTTAGTGATAACATGAATTGCATCACTTACCTTAGGAGGTTGCACATCCTCCATCCTTTCTCGAACTATAATCTCTTCCTCTTCCAACTCTGCTTGCTCTTCCTTTTTTTCCTTGAAAAATCGATTTGAAAAAGGGGGCGGAATCACCATATTCTGCAAATTGTTTTGCGTCATTTCTGGTTGCTCAAATGTCTCTTTTGTTGCTTCTTCTTCTACCTCTCTTTTAGAAATTTTTAGATGTGATTCTTGCAATTCCTTATGACTCCACAATGTGATAGCCTTTGCGCTTTCTTTAGGATTGATTTCTGGTTGTGCTGGAAAATTTCCAAAACTTTGTGTCTCCAATAGATTTATGATATTTTTGGCTTAATTGATTTTCCATATTTCTTTGTATATTTTCATTACTTGCTTCAATATTTTGCTGAAACGTCAAAGTGTTAGTGGCCAAGGATTGAACTATATCTTTTAAAGAAGTCTTACCTTTGAAATTTGATGTTGCCAAGGCATATACGGTTGTCTAAATTGTTGGAATTGAAGAGTTCTCGTCGTCAACCTTATTACGATCTCCTCTAAAGACATCTCATCAACTTGTGGTGGCGATGGTGGTGGTGGAGGCTCTGGCTCAAAGCAGGACTGCTCTTCATAGTAGCTCAGTGGAGAAGTGAATCTGTACTTTGTATCCTATAAAAAGGAACACGTACAAAAATAATAACCCAAAAATGAGCAAACTTCACATACCTTAGCTTGTTGGTCATCCGTCGGTACTTGCGCGGCTAAGGGTGTGAAATCTGCCACTTGATGGTCAAACTTGAAAGCACAATAGAAAGAAACTCATTATCATAATAAGGATAATATGAAAAATTAGAATAAAAAGTATACTGATAGTGAGCCATGCTACTAAAAGATCAAAAAATCATAAAGAGCTACGAAACTGAAACAAATAGAAGACAAGGTAATCAAGAACAACAAAACCAAAAACAAAAAAAAATCACTAATAAAAACCGTTGAGAAATTTCCCGACAACGGCGCCAAAATTTGGTATTGCTGTTGCCTGCAACCAAATTCAAAAGAAATAACTTTCGTTAATACAAATTAATGTAGTAGTGGTAAGTGAATATCGTTCCCACAAGAATTTTTAACGGTAAAGGTTAGCGAATTTCAAACTAAAACAAAGTAACGAAATTGGGGGGGGGGGGGTTCTAATTCACGACAATTTAAGGAAAAATATAAGAAAAATCGTAAATAAAAAGAAATAATTGGATCAAAAAATTTAATGAAAAATACCTTGATTTTCAGGACACCAATATTATCACGCTAATATGGATCCTTGATATAAAATTGCAGTCATTAAAAAACATTCATTGGGAATATTGTCTCTTAAGTGTAATGTCTAGAAACACATATCCGAGCATTTTTATTAAACAACAACCTAGATATAATCGTAGATTTAATTGAATAATAGCTTTATGAATCAAGAACCAATGAGCAAGTGAAATACATGTACGACATGCAATCAATCAAGCGAATATCTCCTTTGAATTTTTTGACTCTAACGTAGAGAAGACAATCCTAATTGCTACTTGTGATTAGCGAAACTGAACGTCAAATTTTGTTAATCTAACGATTGAACAAATTAATCCCTAGTTGCGCACCTAGAAACCAACTAATTCAATTAGAAAGAGTAGATCGGAAGATATTCAATGTTCATTAACAACATAAACTTTATTGAACATCTCACACATAATAGCGGATAACATGAATCTCCTCAACCAAGAAAAGAAGTTTAGCTATTCATAACGAAAATAGAAATCAAAGAAATAAAATCATAACAAGTCTCTATCCCTGGTTCTTTACTGGAAAAATACGAAAATACTAATGGAGAAAGTGCAAAAACCGTAAAAGTCTGGAAAGACAATAGCAAAAACAAAAATCTATCTAAAACCTAGTTTAAGCTTGCGTGAATAGTGATTCTCTCTCCTTTTATGCTTATTTTTTCGATTTCCCTCCTATCTTTCCTTGATTCTCTTTAGATAACGTATCCTCCAATTTCAGGTGATCAATCCCCTTGAAAGATGGCAATAATCTTTAAAGATTATAAGAATCTTGAGTTTGACTTTTGAAAATTGATATGCAGATTTATTCCATCCTTAGGTGTACCCACGCTTAGTCACTAAATTGCTATCAAATTTGGAATTTCATATTTTTTTCATTCTTTTGCATCTTTTTTATTCAATTCCGTCTCTAAGATGTTGAAAATCATCTGTAAACAATTACAAGATAATTTCATTAATTAGGATAATAATTTCAACACATTAAAGATAGTTAAGTATAAAATAAGTGCAAATTGATGACTTAACACTCTTAAATCATAGGTTAAATTACTTTTGGTTTTCAGCTCTCCATGGTATCCTTTTTTGTAAACCTGTTATAATTTGCCTTTGTGACAATCATCTTTAGCCTTTAGTGCATACGATATACCAAGGAGAATTATTATAGTTTTATTTCAAAGCAACGTGACACCAATCAGATATGAAGTAACAATATTTTTCATATTTCATGAGTCTTTATAAAATCTTTAATCAATTTCACAAAATATAAATAAATGTAGTGAATGAGAGTACTCATTATTTTAGGATTGGGATTAAGTATCTTATCCATCAATCTTTTTTCCCTATGGGAAAACCAATGTGGACAAGTATACTATGCATCATTCATTTAGAAGTTAACCAACAAGAAGAACATTACGTAGTCTAAAACATACTAGTGAGATTATAAATTCCTACAACATCAAAATTTAACCCAATAAGAAAAGTCCCTTATGAGATTGACAAAGGAAAGAGTAAGGTCTTTATGACCCCTCTTCCATCATCAAATATTATAGGAGCATTGACATGTTTTAAACTGAAATCTCCAAAAACTCTATGTATATTTTACATGAGGAAAGCACATCATTACCTAGAAAATTCAAATTGACAGATAAGAGATATATGTGCCTTGCCTAAATACTCATAATAAAGGGGATATATAATGGGAAAAATTAACTACTTAAGATAATATACAGAAGTTATCTATAAAGGCTAAACGTCATAGTATAAGAATGAGGAAGTACATTAGTGCTCACAATATTGCAAGTTCATAAAGTAAAATCGTGGGAAAGAGAATATCAATCTTAAAAAAAATATTGGTTCAGATATAAACACAAAATAAGCACCAAGAAGCTAAAGAAGAATAAATACATTCCAAAAAATAAAGGCAATCAATATGAAAGAAACAATACCAATCCTCACATCCTCACAGTAAGTAGCATATCTAAAACAATTAACTAAAACTTCAAGCTTTAATTTTGAACTTGTCAAACTTTAATGTCTAACTTCTAATAAAAAATGAACTTTAGAGTTATTTTTTCCTTTTTGGTCAAAAATTTAAGATAGTTCATACTATTATTTTTAGTAGTAGTTTTACCTTTAATCTTTATTAAATGACACAACAAGAATCATCAAATCTAATTAAGTTTTCATTATTTTGTCATGGCATTAGAAACTTGTGATACAATTTTAGCTGTGTGGAAGTTTATTCTAAATTTTATTACTTTATTATTTAAAATTTTAAACATAAAACATGTTATTAATTTTTATAAATTAAAGAATTTTTAGTTTATTATTTAAATTTTCAAACATAAAACATGTTATTATTTTTATAAATTAAACAATTTTTTTACAAACCCTAAATCAATATTTGCTTAGGTTGCCCGTTACCCAAATCCCATTTGCTTCATCCAACTCTAAATTCTTTAAGGTTTAAATCCCCTTTCTGGTCCAAACAAGAATTGACTTCAAGATAGTTCATCTCTATTTAGCTAACAAGAATTGACTTCAAGATAGTTAATCTCTATTTAGCTTATATGGAGCCATTAATGACCATATTATGAGCTTTTTATATACATTGTATAGGCAAAAAAAAATGATGCTTAAAGCAACCAAAACACTTTCTGTCATCAATGGCAGAACATGAGAGCCCAATTGGGATTCCAAAGCTCATAGCTTTGAAAGAGTGGATAAGTCTAATGATATCAACCATCGATTTAACCTGAAAAATCTATCTTTCATGGACTCAACGACCACCATATTGATCTAGAGTTACTGAGAGAATTTTCAAGTATGCAAATTGCATTCCATCTTATTTTTGTTAGTTTATGCCTTACAGTCAATTGATTGGTTGTAGTCTAGTGACAAAATAATTTAAAGACATTCTTTATCTTGTACGTATTTAGATGTATTTGATAAAGTCCATATGAAATATGAGATTTAAAATTATTGGCACTCAAATTCACCCCCTTTTTAAGAATCATTAAAGACCAATATAAAAAAGTAAAGAAATATAAGATTTCACATCCTATTTATATGAGATTTTGGGTATATATAGATTACTAGATTTGGCAAGTAAATGATCCTCTACGAACTAGATACTCATTAAAATTGAGATAGTAATGGTAAATTTTTTCTTGGTTTGCTTCTTCTATAAATGCAATCATATATGAACTAAGTAAAATTTATGTGCCAATTTTTATAATTTATTTCTATTATTTTATATAATTTATTTAATTTTCTAAACTATTTAGTTATTTTCAAGTATTGTACATTAATAAACCCCGTTATTCCTTACAATAAGAAATTTTAAGAATTAGTTTTTTAAAATTTTGAACTAGATTGTGAGCAATACAAAAGCTACTTGTTTATTTCCCTGTCTACTACTTATCTTACAAATTAGCTCTCTTCCGTCATTGGTTTGAGAGAAAAGGAGATCCATTTACTTACTTAGGCATTCCTATCTCATACAAGAGACCATCCATTGCAGTTTCTTCGTTTAATTACCAAGGTGAAGTGAAGAATAGATAATTACTGCAACAAGGCATTATCATTTACTGGAAGAGTCCAATTAATTAATGTTGTTTTAAACTCTTTGCACACTCATTAGGCAGCCCACATTGCTCTTCCATCTTCTATAATCAAGATTATAAAAAGGATTCTTATAAATTTCTTACGGCTAAGCAATTATAACTCTCCCTACACAATTAATGTTGCTTGGAAAAAGATTTTCCAACCAAGGAAAGGAGCGATGAGAGTAATCCCTCTAAAAACTAAGAACTATAGTGCTTCTAATCAAAAGTGCTTGGAGATTGTTAAGTGACAATGAATAATTGTGAGTTAAATGGATGCATTCTTACCAAAAACAACAAGATTTCTGGACTTGCAAGCCAAAACAAGATGCTTCATAGACAATGATTCATTTATGAGATTAAGAGCACATGTGAGAGATTGGTTTAAAATCTAATTGGATAATAGATCCAAAAATAAAATTTAGACTAATATATTGAGTGATTTGGGACAATTAATGAAGCATGATAGGTTCCTTAATCTAAGGACACATATTCCATTGCATGCTATAATGAAACAAGTGATGTTGGACAATGATTTCAACCTTGATCAACTAACCAAAGAGGTATTGACAATGTTTTTATAAGGAAATATAAGCCTTTTCTATAGGTGATCATACTCTATGGGCTAAGAACTCTACTAGAATATACATTAATATATCATACAAAGATTCCTCAAAGGAAAGGAACCTGACTGTACTATGGCTCAAGCTAGTATGGCTCCCTTAAGCAATTCCAAAGACAAGTTTCATTATATGGTTTGACAATTCATAGGAGGCTATTTACTAAAGGTAGAATAATCCACAAAATGTATGCTTTGTAACTCTTTAACGGAGACACAAAATCATCTTTTCTTTAATTATGAGTCCGTAGGATGGCTATGAAGGAGACTACTTAACCTATTCTCCTTAATCTTGTCACCCTTAATTTGAATGGAGATAATACACCAGTTATTACAAAAAAAGCAGAGTGACCTTAAAAAACAATCTTATTCAAGATTTGTTCATCAGGCTAGTTTATGAAGTTTAGAAGGAGAGAACTAAAGACTACTCCAGCCTCACACCAGATAATAAGAAATTCTTTACTAAGCGCTCCTTTACTGGAAAAGAATGCATATCACCCTAGTTAATCAACAATGGTTAAAGAATTAGCAAGTCCTTTTATAATTTCTCTAGAAGAATTATGGCTATTAGAATGTTGAACAATTTAGGTGTAAATAAGCAAAAGGAATACAAAACATATTATTGGGAGACAAAGAACAACTCAAGATTCTTTTGAGGATACTAATGGATTGCTATAAGGGATTAAATACCACTAGAATGATATTCAGAATACATGAACTCTATAATTAAGGCATTAAATTTACTCTATTAAGATGGTCTCTTTAATAGCTACCTCAAGAATTCACGAACTAGATTTCCATATTCACAACCCATCTAGATATTGATCGATAAATAGCATCAGTTACAACTAAAAATATAGAGCCAAGCTGTAGTCCAATTCATATTTTAACCACTTATATTTATAGATGCTAACCAACTAAGTAAGGAAATCCATCTCTTACGGAAGGCGAGTTGGCGCTAAAATAGGTAACCCTATATTGAACTTTGAAATCTCTAACCAAAAGTAAAGCATGCAAAACCTCTAAAGTTGATCAAGAGTTGCACGTACAAGGAGTTCCCTAGTAACTAGAGGACAAAATCTAAAGGAGAAATAAGTGTGAGAGGCAGATGTCCAAAACCTTTTGCCTTTGTCCTTCCATTCCTAATATCAAGTTCCACTTCGAAGACATGATAATAAGTTAGTTTAGATCCGCCAAAAAAAACAAACAAAGAGGAAATCAACAAGAACAAAATGTGATGGTAACGTAATAGTGTGTCTCTCCCTGTCCTGTTGACATGCAAGGTGAAACGAGTGGAAAGATTAGCTAGGAGTTGGCTGTAGAGTAAAGCTTCCTCTTACTTTAAGGACTAATAGATAATAACTTGCTTGTAACTATTACATATTATAGTGTGTGGGGATACAATTGTTAGCTTATTTTTAATCAACTACCATATGTCCTCCTCTTGTAACGTTTAGAAGTCCTTGCTTTTCGTAGCAATGGCACTGAGATTATCTATAGGGCTTGATCCCTTAAATTTTATCAATTTATTCATTTATATTTTAAAAAATAGTATTACAAATTTGAACATATGATAAGTTAACTAATTTTTTTATAATCTATATAATTAAAACTATTAAAATAGTTGAGTAAAAATTACTAGGTGTTGATTTTAGCTCTTAATGTAATCTTCTATTCCATCTTCATGTGTATGACTATGATTTTCTAAACTACACACGTGAATATGTAGTTATTTATGTGAAAGTTGGGAGTTAATAATTTGAAATTAGATAAATAACAAACTTATTACTTGAAGGCTTATTGTTGACTTGTTTCTTATTTTGAATGAAACTTCAAATGTCTTAATATTAGTTTGTCAATATGTGAGTTAAATTGATGGTTTGTTTTCTTGTAAACAAAAACTTGAATGAAAGTTTCCTAATAAATTGATTGATTTTAGAAAATTTTTTATGATCTTTATGTTGAGAGAAGTTCGTTAAAATCACCAAAAAATTTTGAAATATTTTATTTTCGTAAAAAATTATTAACCTCTCCTTATTACAGATGTTTAATATAATATTCTATAATAATTTAGTATGCAATTAACTTGTTTTACTTTTACATAAAACATAAAATAAATTTGAGAAGAAAATTAAAAATAAAAGTACAACTAAAGTTACCTTTAATTTCAAACACACTAATGAAGCATTTTCGATAAATAGCTCCATGGCTTGTTGCAATCACGCGGAACAAATTTGATGGTGAACTCGAAATCACTACGTGTTAGATTTCTTAGTTGGGTAAACATATGGAAATATGATACAACAGATTTATGTTAGAAATGTCCAAACTTTATTCACGTGCCTAATTCGACGTCTGTAGGAAGTGAGAATTTGAAGGAAAGGAACAAACGACAAGAAAGTCAACGTGTTGTTTATTTTTCTTTTGTTATATGAAGTAATAAGGCAACATTATTGTGAGATTATTATCTAATTGATTAATCAGTATCATTACCTTGTAGATTAGGTGGAATGCAATTTCTTATAAATGATTATTCTTATTTGGGTGTTGGTAACCATCAGCACATAGTAAAAGATAACATCAGAGACCAAATATAGATCATTACCTTGGATATGGATATGGATCTGGCTTTACTCAATTTAGGGGATGATATTATATTTAATAAAATGGCCAGGGTTTTGGATTTACGAAATGGTACATGATTTTCTTTTTTTCTTTTTTTGTAAAGAAGTGTTGGGTCATACTTTATCACGACACTAAGGTACGAGTCAACTCTGAGTGTTGATTGGGATTTCTTGATATTTCAGGATTTGCCAATCCTGTCAAATCCTACTAACTAAACTGAGGTGATGAAGATTCATGACGCTGAGATGGATTCTATTGAAAGAAAAGTGAAGTGGCTGAAGGGACATATCAGTAACTTTGGCCTCAAAAAAGTTGAGGGAATATTCAAATAATGGCTGATGAAACGGTGTGTTCGCTACTTGTTCCTCATCTTTATGCAAAGCAATTTGCTTTTGCTTTTCTTTCTTTTCTTTTCTTTTTTCAAAAGCAAAAGATGGCTTGGCACCAAAATGTACAGAGGTAAAGAGAAAGACAAGGACCACTTTGGATGCTTATTGTGCTACAACATTGCCTTTAGGATTCATTAAACCCTTCCCTCCCTCTCCCTCTGTCTCCGTCTATGTTTGTAAAACTCAACTCAGCTTTGTTGAAATGGTCACTGGTTTTATCCAATCTAATCTGATAAATAGGTGAGGCCTCTCGAGATCCCATTTACTCTTACATCAACCATGGCTGTTTTTTATGTCAGGTTTGCCTTCTTACCCATTCTGCTTATGGTCTGCTTCAGTACAACTCAGTCACTTTCTTCACATAAACTCAACCTAAGAAGGCAAGCTTCGATTCTAGTGACTGTAAAACAATCTTTTGAGTCGTTTGATCCTTCTCTGGATAGCTGGAATATTTCCAACTCCCTGCTTCTCTGCTCATGGACTGGGGTACAATGCGATCGCATGAATGTATCAGTAGTCTCAGTTGACATATCCAACTCAAACATTTCTGGCTCTCTCTCACCGGTGATCACTGAACTTCGGAGCCTTGTCAATCTTTCACTTGCTGGAAACAGCTTTTCGGGCGATTTCCCTCGTGAAGTTCACAAGCTTGCAAGGCTTAGGTTCCTCAACATTTCTGACAATCAATTCAGTGGAGAGCTGGACTTAGATTTCTCCCAAATGAAAGAGCTTGAAGTATTTGATGCTTACGACAACAGTTTTAAAGGTTCGCTTCCTTTAGGTGTAACTCAACTTGCAAAATTGAGGCATTTGGATTTTGGCGGGAACTACTTTTCAGGTACCATTCCTTCGAGCTATGGAAGTTTGGAGCAGCTCAACTATCTGTCTCTGAAAGGAAATAGTTTGCATGGTAGAATTCCCAGTGAGCTCGGTAATCTTACTAACCTTCTGCAGCTTTACTTGGGTTATTACAATGAATTCGACGGTGGAATCCCACCTGAGTTGGGCAAGATGATCAATCTTGTCCATCTAGACCTGGCAAATTGTAGTTTGGAGGGTCCAATACCTCCAGAGTTGGGCAACCTCAACAAGTTGGACACTCTTTTCTTGCAAACTAATGAGCTAAGTGGTTCAATCCCTCCACAGTTGGGGAATTTAAGCAGCATCAAGTATCTTGATCTGTCAAATAATGGTCTAACAGGAGGCATACCATTGGAGTTATCGAGGCTTGGTCAGCTCACCTTATTGAACTTGTTTCTCAATAAGTTGCATGGTGACATACCTCATTTCGTTGCAGAGTTACCAGAGTTGGAAGTCTTAAAACTATGGCATAACAATCTGACCGGGGAAATTCCAGCAAAGCTTGGAGAAAATGGGAAACTAAGTGAACTTGATCTCTCAAGCAACAAGCTGACAGGATTAGTCCCCAAATCACTCTGCTCAGGCAGGATGTTGAGGATTTTAATTTTGCGTATCAACTTTCTATTTGGCTCTCTACCTGATGATCTTGGCAATTGTGACACATTGTGGAGAGTCAGACTGGGGCAGAACTATCTTACAGGATCCATTCCTAGTGGGTTTCTTTATTTGCCTGAGTTGTCTCTAATGGAGCTGCAAAATAACTACTTGAGTGGACTAATTCCTGAGCAGAGAAGTGGCTTGCCGTCGAAACTTGAGCAACTAAATCTATCAGAAAATCGCTTGACTGGGTCACTTCCTGCCTCTATTGGAAATTTCTCCAGCTTGCAGATTCTTCTCCTAAGTGGAAATCAGTTAACTGGTAAAATTCCACCCGAAATAGGTCAACTGAAAAATGTCCTTACATTGGATATTAGTAGAAACAACTTGTCGGGCACCATCCCATCTGAGATCGGCAATTGTCATATGTTGACTTATTTAGATTTCAGCAAAAACCAACTCTCAGGTCCAATCCCAGTTCAGATTAGTCAAATTCACATATTGAATTATCTTAACGTATCATGGAACAACTTGACCCAGAGCCTGCCCAAGGAGATTGGGTCCATGAGAAGTCTAACCTCGGCAGACTTCTCTCACAATAACTTCTCTGGTTCCATACCCGAATTTGGACAATATACATTCTTCAATGCCTCATCTTTTATTGGCAATCCTCAACTTTGTGGCTCTTTCCTCAACTTATGCAACTTTTCATCTTCTCCTCTGCAATTACATAACCAAAATGGCTCCAAATCTCAGGTTCCTGGGAAATTCAAGCTTCTTTTTGCCTTGGGACTACTAGTTTGCTCGTTAGTATTTGCTGCATTGGCGATCATCAAGACTCAAAAGATAAGAAGCAATTCGAATCGCTGGAAATTGACGGCATTCCAGAATTTGGATTTTGGAATTGAAGACGTTTTAGAGTGTGTGAAGGAAACCAACATTATAGGGAGAGGTGGAGCGGGAACTGTGTACAGAGTGTTAATGCCTAATGGGGAGCAAGTAGCTGTTAAAAAATTGTTGGGAATAAGCAAAGGATCTTCACATGACAATGGTCTTTCTGCAGAAATACAAACACTAGGTCGAATTCGACACAGGAACATCGTGAGATTATTGGCATTTGTTTCCAACAAAGAGACCAATTTGCTTGTTTATGAGTACATGCCAAATGGTAGCTTAGGTGAAGTATTACATGGAAAGAGAGGCGGTTTTCTTAAGTGGGAAACGAGGCTGAAAATCGCCATTGAAGCTGCGAGGGGCTTATGCTACCTGCACCATGACTGTTCTCCTCTAATTATACACAGGGATGTTAAGTCCAATAACATCTTGCTCAACTCTGACTTCGAGGCTCATGTGGCAGATTTTGGTCTGGCCAAGTTCTTGCAGGACACTGGAACATCACAATGTATGTCTGCAATTGCCGGTTCTTATGGCTATATTGCTCCAGGTATGTTATTTTCTACATTAATTTAGTATGTGTTTACATTCCAAGAGGAAACCAAAATTCATGATTGATTTCACCGCTTCCAATTCAATTCAAGTAGACCTCAACCTCAGACCAACTTTTGACTCCGTATACTTGATTGGTGGCAGAGACGTGTGTTTTCCCTTTGACCTGGAGTAATGATTTAGTCTCCTGAGAAACACATTTAATCATTGATTCCAAACGGTTTGTCTTTAACGTTTTTAGGGTCCAAGCGTATAATTTTGTAGACATAGGTAACATCTATTATTAAATGTACTAATGGTCTCAAGTCTAACCAAAAATTGAAAAAGAAAAAGAAATGGAAACCTGAGACATGGGGGGAGTTCGGGAAAGAGAAAAAGGCTCCACTAACGCATAGGAAATGCTTCTTTTTGCTTTATCGAACCCTGCAGGGGTTGTTGAGCTTTTTATGCATGTCTTGAAACTAAAACCCATATCCATACACACCAGTCAGAACCAACCCTTTCTGAGTTCTGACCCAAACCCAAATTATAGTGCAATAACAAAATCCACATAAATCCAAACACATGCATACCAGCTTTAATCGTCTGATTGAGATCTAATGTTTACTTTCCCTAAACCCTAGAAACGGAAATACTTTTGTGTGTTGTTTTTAGACTCGGGAGTCTGTCACTTGGGAAATGAGTCGAACTAACTTTATTCTGTCAATATGAATAGTACAGTAAGTCAGTCATCAGCGGAACTAAGGTTGCTTCTTTATTCTGTCCATATGAATAGTACAGTAAGTCAGTCATCAGCGGAACTAAGGTTGCTTCTTTATTCTGTCCATATGAATAGCACAGTCAGTCAGTCATCAGCGGAACTAAGGTTGCTTCCAAAAATCAATCCAAGTTTTACCGTTAGTAACAATGGAAGAACAAGTTTTAATCCTCCATATTAAAAAAAAAAAAACAAAACTTATGCATCAAAGAAGCAATTTTCTTACCCGTTTGCTACTTGTGGCGACAGAATATGCTTATACCTTAAAGGTGGACGAGAAGAGTGACGTTTACAGCTTTGGAGTTGTACTTTTAGAGTTAATAACGGGAAAAAAACCAGTTGGTGATTTTGGGGAAGAAGCTTTGGACATTGTGCAGTGGAGCAAGATACAGAGCAACTTAAGCAAAGAAGGGGTGGTAAAGATCTTGGATCCGAGATTGAACAATGTCCCGTTAGTTGAAGCAATGCAGGTCTTCTTTGTGGCCATGCTATGCGTTCAAGAGCACAGTGTGGAAAGGCCAACAATGAGAGAAGTTGTTCAAATGCTTGCTCAAGCTAAACAACCCAACGCATTTGACATGCAGTAATCAAGACCAAGCATAATTGGTCCATTACGGTCTATATGTCATATTAATTTTGGCGTTTCTTACCTTATTTTCTATATTACTTTTTTTCCACCATATATCATATTAATCATGTCAAGTTTGTACGACTTAATTGCTTCAAGAGCATGTTCAGTTTTTGTTATTGATGTAAGAGCTAAGAAGACATAGTTCAAATGAAACATTGGATATGCAGTGTTTAGATATGGAGAGCTGTTTTTTTCTTAATTCTGATTTGGCTACTTAATAGGATAAAGAGTGTACTGTATATTCTCTTGTAACGGTAATGGGATTCAGGCTTCATCACTGTGTCATCATCTTTTCTTCTCAGATTGATAAAAATGATTTGCTGCTGGACTCGAGCTATTGTATTATTATAACTTTTCTACGTAATTCTTTCCCACGCATCAATAGTTCCATAGTGGATACAGTTCATTGCAAGGTTTATTGCACTTTGATATATGTTTAAGTATGAATGAACTTGAGGCATGTTATCTGCTTTTACATTTCAAAATGCTATGAATCCATTTTAATTTTCTGTTAACTAGAGATAAACTATGTTACTTAGAGATAAACATGATATTCAATATGCTTAATCTTTTCAATTTATTTATACCTTATCTCATATATCTCAAATTATGTATATTAAGGTTCTTAAACCTTCTATAAATATAGTGAAAAATACAATACATTTTTCTACATCTTCATAGTATCAAAGCCCACATCGAGCATATAACTTTTTTCCTTTTTACCATAAACAACACCAACATACACTATTCCCAAAAGGCAAACAACAACAATTCAGTAGGCATTATTCAAATTATTCATAGAAGGCACCCACAACAATGCAACAGTATCATAATGACAAGCATCAACATACTTACATTAAAGGTCAACCAAGTTACAAGCTTTCTCATAATACCACTAGATTCTACAACTATCTTGTTAGGAAAAATCAAATTCAAGCTATTTTAATTACCTCTGACCTCATTGATTATGTGGATATCACTATATCCCCACTAGATGCAGCCTCAAGCTTGGAATTCTCATCTTCAGAATACCACAAATGGCAAAAATTCAATCGACTAGTCTAATGCTTTCTCGCTACATCTCCTTTACCTTTAGTCGCGCGATTAACCCTTAGCTATCACACAACCCGTGAACTCTGACTTGGACTTGTAGATCACTTCATGCAACAATCAACTTCACAATGCTCTATTCTCTGTCGCAAACTCCACAAACTGAAGAACAACTCAAGCACCATCACTAATTTTCTTTCCCTTATCTCCATAACTGCAAATCAATAAGCATTTATTGGTAGCAAATTCTCTGACAAAGATCTGGTTCTGTTCACCTTGGGTGGACTTCCAGCTAATTATGAGTCCTTCATCACCACTATTGAGCATCGTGATATCCCATCGACATTTTCCGGGCTTCAAGCAAAGCTTTTAATTCATGAACAAAAATTGCTTTCATATTACTTACCTTTACCGCCATACGCAACTCTCTTTGTTTCTCATAATGGTGGTTGTCACTTAAAAGGCATGTGCGATAGAGAAGGTGGTAGAACCAGCAGAGGGAGGCATGATAGCTCCTTATCTACTTCGTGGGTCAACCCTAATTTTATTGAATCTTAACACTGGCAAACTGAATATTATTCTAGGCCTCCTCATTCCTTTGGGCCCATCTGTCATGATAGTCCATTTAATCAGCCTCATGGACTCCCTAATCCTTAACAAATTTAGGCTTATTCTACATATCCAACCTAAGAATCAATACTGTTTCATTTACCAAGTACAATAAACCACCCACACAGTATCAAATCTATTAAAAGTGGGGCCATATTATCACCCACTGTCGTTTTCAATATTTTAAGTCTCGTAATTATCTTTATGGTTCTCAACATATTAATAACAATCTTTCTGCAACATTTACTATCATGAACATTTAACTTGAACTAGATACTTCACACTTCAACTCCAATACTATTTCTGAATGGTTATCGAATATTGGCGCCACTACCCATATGACTCTTAGTTCTCACATTGTGGAATCTGTTTCACCTTATGACAGATCTAACCAAGCAGTCGTTGGCAATAGATAAACTCTTGTCATTTCCTCTAATAGTACATTAACTATATCTAATTCTCCTGACCCTCTTCATCTTCATGATATTTTGATTGTTCCTAATGTTACCACAAATTTGTCATCCATTGCCAAATTTGTTTATGATAATTTGCATCTTATCGAATTTAATTTATTTAGTTACATTATGAAGGACCTTTAAACCATGATACCGCTCCTCACGGGTTCTATCCACAATAACCATTATCCTTTAAAGATTTCATCACATTGCAATTATGTTTCCCTTAGTGCTACCTCTGCTTCCTTGGATCTGTGGCATCAACATCTTGGTCATGTATGTCACTCTGCGTTATCTAGATTATCTTCTATTTTACTTGTTAAATCAAATGTCATTAATTCTTGTACTTCTTATCTTAAAAGAAAATTGTTCATATTTCATTTCCATTATCATCTCGTATCTCTACAAAACATACAACTCACTCATTGGTATATTTAGGGACCTTCTTTGTCTATTTCTTTATCTGGGTATCAATACTTTATTATCTTTTTTGATGATTTAAGTTGATTTACTTGGCTTTTACTTTAGTTCAAAAGTCTCATGCTCTAATCTATTTTCAAAACTTTAAAATAACAACTAAAAACCTTTTTTAGGCTATTTTCAAAACTTTTCAATGTGATTTAGCTCCTGAACTCATCAATGGCATCTTCGCTCAATATCTTACTACCCTTGGGATCACATCGTATCTCTTTACTGTCCTCAACAAAATGGCCTTCTAGAACATAAAATTTATCATATCACTTAAGTAGGCCTTACCCTTCTTGTGTATGCCTCTCTTCCTAAATATTTTTGGTTCGAAGCCTTTTATCTCATCAATCTCTTACCTACATCGGTTCTTAATCACCAGTCCCCTTATGAGACACTTTTCCACATTAAATCTACTCTTTCTCACCTTCAATTCTTCGTATGCATATGTTGTCCCTTTCTAGGCTCTACTTGTGCGGATAAACTTACACCTAAATCTACTCCCTGTGTTTTTCTAGGCTACTGCGCCAAGTACAAAGCTGACTGTTATTTTAATCCTTAAACCTTTAAACTTTATATCTCTCATCATGTGCATTTCCTTGAACATGAATTTTACTATTCCACCCTCTCTCTTAATGCTTCCCTCTCGACTTTTACTTCTTCTCTTCTATCCTTACCTTCACCTTTTAACCATTCCCTTCCTTATATTGCTTCTCCACCTTCACGTACTCCTTCACCACTATCCTCTCATCCTATAGTCACCCACATACGTGATCACACCTACATCCTCTCTCTTTTCATGATTATATCACTTATTACATGCTTGTTACCACTTTTAACCCTACATCTTTCATTCAAGCCAACAAATTTTCACATTAGCATCAAGTCATGCTTAATGAGTTTACTGTTTTTCATCGCAATCATATTTGGACTCTTATTCCTACATTGCTAAATGCAAACATTGTTGGTTGTAAATGGGTATTTTGTACCAAGGGAAATCTTAATGGCTTCATTCAGTGTCGTAAGGCTTAACTTGTAGCTAAAGGTTATCATCAAACTTCAAGAATCAATTACATCAATACCTTTAGTTATGTTGTCAAACCCACCACCATTCACATTGTTTTCACTCTTCCTTATATCATAACTAGGCTATTCACCAACTTGATGTTAATAATGCCTTCCTTCATAGTCAACTTCAAGAATAAGTCCTTATGTCTCAACCTCCTGGGTTCATTGATCTCCATTATCGTCATCTTATCTGTCATCTCCATAAAGCTCTATATGGCTTGAAACAAGGTCCTCGAGCTTGATTTTCTAGGTTATCTCATCCAAGTCTGAAACTTCTCTGTTTATTCGTATCACATTTGTTGCTTCCTCTGCACCAATAATACCTACTTGTACCGCATTTCGAGTCATAGTATATATTGTTAAAAATATAAGTTGAATTTATCCTGATTACATATTCGAGCCATAGCATATGATTTTATAAAAGCGTATGATTTTCTCAATCTAAATAAAGCAGGTTTTACATCAAATCACACAACTTTTACCTTAGTTTATATGGAAGATATCATGGTTACAGGTTCTTCATCATCATTCATTACATCTCTTATTTATGACCTCATCACCATTTTTACTATTGAAGACTTAGGTCCACTTTATAACTTCGTTAGTATTGAGTCCATTACTATGCCTACTGATCTTTTGCTCACTTAAACTAGATACATCAAAGATCTTCTCTTTTAACCGGTCTTTATAATTCTAAACCTACTAACTCACCCATTTCCCCTACCTTTCCTTTATTTAAAAATCATGTTTATCCTCTTTTTGATGCTATTAAATACCATAACATTATTGGTGCTTTACAATAACTTTGCCTCACTTTCCTTGACATCCAGTTTATTTTTAATAAAGCCTCTCAGTTCTTACACTCTCTTCGCAATGGTCACTCATTTATGGTCAAATGGATTCTTTGATATCTTCACTCTACATCTTCTCAAATCATTCACTTTACTAAATCATCCCTCACAATTTTCATGCTTATTGTGATGCTAATTGAGATGGCTATCTTGATGATCATCACTCTACATCTAGCTACTGCATCTTTCTTGGTTCCAATCTCATCTCTTGGAATGATAAGAAATAAACAACAATTGCTTTATCCAGTATTGAGGTAGAATATAGAAGTACTGCTATTATAGTATCATAACTTTATTGGATCACTTCACTTCTTAGTTAAAACTATTTCTCTCATATCAATCCTACTCTTTGGTATGATAACCTTAGTGCTACTTTTCTTACTTCTGATCCAGTCTATCATGCTTGCATAAAGCACAATAAGATCGACATTCGCTTCATTAAGATCTGGTAGCAAACAAATCACTCTACACCTGACATATCTCCTTTACTTATCAAATTGTTGATGTTATGACACATTCCAACATCTTCAAGACAAAATCATGATTATATGTCACCGTGAGTTCGAGGGACGCTGATAACATATAATTATCTCCCAATCACAACCATCTTTTTTTTTTCTATTAACTAGAGATGAACTCTGTTACTTAGAGATAAACATTATAGTCAGTATGCTTCAATCTTTTCAGTTTATATTGTACCTTATCTTATGTATCTCAAATTATGTATATTAAGTTTCTCAAACCTTTTGTAAACATAGTGAAAAATACAATACAATTCTTCACATCTTCAAAATATATGTTTACAGATTGCATTTGAGTTTGAGGTTTGCAAGAAACAACATAATGATTTTTCTACACAATGATTTTTCTTTCTTTTATACTTTTTCTAAGTCATTGACGAAAGGTATATTAATATATTAAAAATTTTATGTCAAAAAAATTTAGCATATAAAAAATATTTGAGAGTAATAACTTATGACAAATATTACAACAACAGCAACAATACCCAGTAAAAATTTCATTGATACGTAGAGTCTATGGAGGTCTAGTAGTACTCAGTCTTACCCCTAAATAGTCGAGAGGCTATTTCAAAATGACAACTCATGATAAATATTATGACTAAGAAAGATGTGAGTGTCCCTCATTAAAAATATATATAAGAAATTTGCAACTAACAAAAATAATTTAGTTGAATATTATAAAAATCATCATAAAAGATTTCAAGTTGATATTATAACCAAGTTCATTTAGTAGTATCAAGGAATTGGTCAAAAATTTTCAGAAGAATAATTATTCTAGTTATTTTGAAAGGCTTGGCTGAAAAGTTAAATTAAAGGACGATAATTAATTGGATGATTTGAACTTAACAAGAGATACTGGTTTTCCTGTGTGACTTTGAGTTTTTGACATTTTTATATGTTTTATTAAGTTCTAGTGCAGTGTTTAGTCTAATTAAATCATTTTCAATATTTTTTCTCTTGAATTTTGTTCTAAAACAAGAAATAATTATATGGAAAACTCATGTATATTTTTATAATTATGTCAACCATCAAACAAATTGTACATAAACTTTCAACTTTTTTTTTGAACAAAAAATAAAGGAATCGTTTTATTTTGTAATAGTCTTAGCTTGAAGATGATAATGAGATATGAGAACAGAAAATATTATGAGAAAGAAGATTGGAAACATCAGGAATGTTGTTGTATGATCCAAACTACAAGATATTCTTACTTACATAAGTTTTGGAATTCAAAATAAAGGAATTAATGTAAATGTCATGTTAAAATAAACAAAATGTAAACACAAGATAAAGTTTGAGAAATTTTAAAGAACATATTAAATATATGTAAATCCATATTCATCTTCAATATTTTTTAGTTAAAATAATCTTATTCAATATTTTTTTGTTGAAATTGTCTTATGTAATATTTTTGTTTATGATGAAATAGTTAATGTTTCTTATAGTAACTTTAATTTTAGTAGTTAAAGAGATTAATAACATTTATTTATTCCAAAATTTGTTAGGATTTTTCTACTATAATTATAGAATAATTGAGATTATGTTTGTTTCAAGTATATAAATAAGTAATCTAATTTGTTATAAGTGTATTCTAATATTGCTCTAGTTTTTTATAAATGAAAAATTGTTTGTTTTTTTAATTTTTTAACGCCGTTTTGTATTTCTTTTCTTCTCCACTTTTGTTACATTATTTGTTTCTTATTAATCACTATCAAAGATGTCATAGCTATAACTATAAATAGGTCATCCTAGATTTCAATTCCTATCTTGAATGGAAAATACTATAATAAGTGGATTGTTCAAATAAGGGTGCTTTTCAACCACGAGTGGTTAGGTATTGTGGAGAATTGTTGAAGCCCGAACTCGGGGCCCAAACCTTTTACACGAATACTGAAACCAAACGATTTAATCATATCTTCGATAGGATTATCACCTCGGAAACTCCTCAACCATCATTGGTTCAACCTTATTCGAATTTTTATAACATTCCAAAAATTTTGCTCATAATCTGCTCAATGGCGTGCCCAAACAAAAAATCCTTAAGTTCAACCCCATTTCTTATGAAGGCGAACAAAAATCGGAAATCTTTCAATTTGAATTTCAATTTGACTTTTTCAATTCGAACCTTCACTAAAATTTATACGACTTCCTCGAGGCAACTCCAATTGGTACAAACTTATTATGCATAGAAGGATACATGTTCTAGAAATCTATTGGTTCGAGAATCACCTCCATTGGGGGTCAGAAGTGTGAGTTATGACCCAAAAGAAACGACTGTATTCAAACCCTAAATCGTTTTGTACCTCTCTTGGTGCGAATACCATATCTTTCTCCACACATGTCAATTTACTTTCACTTTTAAATCATTATAAAGTAGGCTTCTAGATCTATAACTCGTATTAGAGGCCTCAAAGCGAGATTTAAACTCTAAACGGGTCAAAATCGAAAAGCACTGAAGCTGTCCCGAGGTTGTCCGTTAAGCGGACATGCATGTCCGTTATTGGCCCAACGCTCCAATTCCACCCGAGACCGTCCGTTAAGCGGACATCCGTGTCCGTTTAACGGACAGGGGTTGGGCAAACCTTCTAAAATCCATCCGAGAGTGTGTTCCAACTTCTTTCAAGTCTCTCCAATTCCTCCAAACTCCACCCTAACATTAAATACACTCCAAGTCATCCCTAATCAATCCTTTAAGTGTAGTCACATTCCTCGAACACTCAATTACATAATTAAAGCATCAAACTCCGATTTTCAATTTACTCAGCTCACTTGCAATATATAATTCAATCATTCACATAACCATCAAACTCATACCTAAACCAAATTCAATCCATTCATCATATACACAACTTCAGTATGCTAATCTAAGCTCAAGCAATAATAGGCAATCTCAACTATCACA
>JANZLX010000005.1:31607512-31630919 GCA_025531955.1 Erythroxylum orinocense
TAAACCAATAAACTCATCAAAAGATTCAAAATCAAAACTTTCTCTCTCTTACCTTTTTCTCCTCCATTTTCGTATTTCTTGGACTCCATAGGTAGTTTTCATCTTCTTCCCTCCATTCCTCTTGAAGCAAGGTCGAAAATTCCTAAGAAATCCATGGCAAAACCAAAACTTTCACCTTTCTTTTTCTTCTCCTCCATCGCCGACCATCTCTCTTCTCTCCCTCTCTTTCATTTTCGTTTCCTCTTTCTTATTGTTTTAAACTATCGTGGCTTTAATCCTCTCTAAACGACAGCCTCTTATTGTTCTTTTAATTGACAGCAAAAAGACTAAAGAGCCCCTCCTCAATAGCCTTCTAACTATGCAACTTAAGTGGACTTCCGAAATTGCCCTTCATTGAGCCTTTAAAATTTGTCATCTTACTTCCTAATTTTGAGCAGGTAAATAACATAATTTGGCAAAACTTTCTTCTCGAAAAATGTTCATCTATGTCTCATCTTTAACATGACACCAAGAACACTCAAATCGGATCAGAAATGAAGGAGTTATGGCCAAAATACTTTCGGACCTTTACAAAACTGGGACTAAACATTAATTCACACTTCACTCCAGAAATTGACACTCTTAGGGACTAAATTGGAATTCGATCCCTTCACATGATTTGTAGCCTCATGTCTTAATTTTATTTTGCCTCAAAAATCAACTCAATCGGAGCTTCACAGCTCCCGAATTTTGCAAAGCACTGAATCATGTTCAAAAAATTTCCCAGCTTACTTTGATTAAGTCAACCAACCTCAATTAAGTCTCAAAAATTCATAATTCTCTAAGAAAATGAAATTAAATGTCTTAGGAATCCAACGCTTCAAAAATTGGGTCAATCGGATGTCGGACGAACAAGATATAAGGGAAAAAGTCAAGAAAAATCAATTTAAACAAAACTTGAGCCACCACTGTAGCAAACGGCTCGCGGTCGCGAGCCAAGGAACAAATCACCAGCTCGCGATCGTGAGCCGAAGAAAATCGAAGCCACGCAGTCGCGACGGCTCGCGAGTGCAAGCCTCGGCCGACAAGGGCCAGCTCCCGACCGCGAGCAGCTCGCTATTGCGAGATGACTCTGACCTCAATTTTCTTTTTTTTTAAACACCAAACTTCAAAAATCCGTAACTTTTGATCCCAAACTCCAAATTTGACCAATTTGGTATCAATAAAAAGCTTAAAGGAAGCTCTACAACTTCCTTGAAAAACTCGAAAATCATTCTCATCACTAAAAGGGTCCAAAAACCAATCAAAGTTTCTATCCAAATTAATAAATCCCTAAACAAGGACTTAACTTTGAAAAATTTCTATCTTTCAACTCCAAAGTCCAACCATGTCGTATGTTATATCGATGAAAAGATTAAAATGAATCCTAAAACTTTCATAAAAGACAGAGAAATCAATTTAATCTCTAACTAGGCCAATTTTTCACTCAAAGATTCTACTCTGAATAAAATCACCGAAACAAAAATTCAAACTTCAAAAATTCCTATCTTCCACTCCCGATATCGAAAAATTTCATAATTTATGGCTACAGAAAGCTCTCAACAAAATCAACAAGTTTCATATAGATCATTTTCTCAAATTTAGCCTAAATTAAAAAGTCAACTTTTACTCCAAAAAGTCAAACTTTTCTAATTTCACAACTTTTCACACTTTCACTCTTTATTTCTAAATTTTCAACTCCATTTCAACCAACTCATTCACTTTACTCTCATATCAAAGTCGCCAATCTTTTTCTCATCAATATTCTTAAAACATAATTTCATTTAAAACATAACTTAAGGCTCGGGGTCCAACATTAATAGAGTTTATCATTAACCCACGATTAATAGTTGTCAGGAGAGTTAAGAGAGTAACCAATTAATGAAGTATGTTTAACTAGGTGTTGGCTGAGATTGAACCAATGACCGGGTCCTTAACAATTTCATCACATTCGTCATTTTTAAATGTTTCTTTTATTTCTTTTCATTAGTTTAGTTTTACTTTATTTTTGTTATTAAACCAAAACCCCCTATGACCTAAAC
Organism: Erythroxylum orinocense; assembly: GCA_025531955.1. Classification (NCBI taxonomy): domain Eukaryota; kingdom Viridiplantae; phylum Streptophyta; class Magnoliopsida; order Malpighiales; family Erythroxylaceae; genus Erythroxylum; species Erythroxylum orinocense. The sequence continues at coordinate 31,609,573 of JANZLX010000005.1, forward strand.
ACCTATTATTTTCATTTCAAAAGCTTTATACACACTCTCTATGGGATAGACCAAGATTCACCACTGCTATAGTTGTATGTCTAATTATTTTGTGCAGCACAACACGCTATGTCAACAAGCAACCATATTGATATACACTTTCTGTTAAAGTAGTGCTCTAAAGGCAATTACCTTTAGCACTTTTGTATAAAATTTATTTTAATTAATAAAGAAAAAAGCAATTTTCATTAATTTGATGTTCATTTATCTATGAACTGATGTCTATATTAAATCGAATTATTGAAGTCCATGATATAAAACATAGCATGAAGGAAATCATGACGAGATCATGATAATGAGATTCCTATCATGTGTAATTATTTTAGTATTTAATTTATCCTAAGTCACAGGATTAATAAGACAGTACATTGTTAATTCGGATAGACTAGCACATGTTATACTCTTTGATTTGATCAATTAATGGATCTTATAATCCGTAAGCATAAGATGTTTAAAGTTAACATGTGGATGCTTACTAAGAGTAGTAAGTACATCGAATGACCCACTATGAGATTATCTTATGGTTGATCTATCAAATGTCAGTGATTAATCTCATTATAGCAATTGTGCAAATAATCTTTAGAATTAAGGTAGTCAAGGATATCTTGGATACTGATCCTGTACTTTGACACCATTCCTTGTTACCTTAAGATAAGGTCGCTCATATGATGGTAATTGGGTACAACTATGATATTTGAAGGTAATTGAGTAGCCAATAAAGGATTCACCACTCTTGATAGAAGGAGATGATACCCACGACCTCTTGTCGGGGTCATTACTCAGGAGTCTCTAGTCAGAGCAATTATGTGTCCTAAAGAGAGTCTTCAATGACACATAAAGTAATGAGATCCCTAGGACAAAAACTAACATCACTTGGACTAGATTTAACATAGTAAGTCTACTGGGAGTTAACACATAGCCCAAGCTCTAAACTAAGTGGGGTATAGGATGATGAAGGGACGAATTGCACAGTAATTGAATATGGAGTTTGTAAGTTGAATAAATAACTATGGAAGAGTTCAAGTGTTAATCCACTTATATTCTGATAAATTGGCATCATGATGCCCTTCATGATTTGCTGGAATTAAGAGTTAATTCAAGTGACCAAAATAATTGAGAACCTAAGGGTCACACGCATAAAAGATCTAATGAAAAAAAAAGTATGCATGGTTGTCATTTAAGCAAGCCACGATCCTGGATTATAGACATAGGTGACCAACTTAATGACAGGTGGTATATAAGTGAGTTCTTCACTTATGTATGCACAAAGTTTTTAGCCAAAAACACACTCAATAGAGACGCTAAGGGTCCAGAAGAGTTTTGGAAGTTGAGAGGAGTGATCTTGAGATTTGTTCATGCAATTTTAAGCAATTGTTGCATAAGATTAATTTTATGTAACTTGGTCTTGATCTAACTCTCACTTGAGCATCTACTTGAACTCATCTTGTTTGGTGCTTTAACCACCCTTACACACTAATTTTTATTCATCTTTACATGCTCTCTAGAGGGTAAGGAAGCTGTTTGGTGTTTGTTACAACCCAAACAAAGAGAAGAATCAAGAAAGGAGGAGTATTTGTAAGGTTCATATGCTGTAATTTCATGTTCTTATAATATGTTTATAAATGCACATAGATTTTGGATTTTTTTGGGGATGTAGTGGGGTTGGAATTTTAATTTTGACACTTCTACTACCTTGTCATTTATGTGATGCATGGACCTATAACTCTCCAACAATGGTATCAGAGCAACTTATACATGTATAAGATGATCGATTGAACATGTACAAACTGTTTGTTGGATTGTGACTGACATGCATGTTGATTTTAAAAAAATCGTATACATTGAAAAAAAATCATTTTATGATTTTCTTTCACAAAAATGTTTATAAGATGTTATATTATGTTTATGTTAAAGGAAATTTCAATTGAATGTCTTTTGCTATTTTATTGCAAATTAATCTATAGTTTATTCATACATTGGTTTCTGGGAATTTCTAGAAAACAGAATGCATGTTTTGTAAATTCTAGAATAATTTTATAAAAAATTGTTTATATGAATTTTCTTTATGAACATGCACATATGATGCTGCCACATATACGAGATGCATGGCATCTGTTTTTTGAAATGATAAATCATTTATTCTTGATTTTACCTCCATGTTATTGATGTATGACAAGTGTTAGTGGACATATGATGTGTTGGCTAATTCCACTTAGTTCATAAAGAATTCCTAGGAATTAGTTTTTTATTGAGCACATTTAGAATGTTCATAAGACTCTGAAATTTTAATTAATTGAAATTGATTCAATTAATAGATCAAGTCAAAGTCAACACTAGTAAGCTTTTTGAAAGCTGATGGGGCTGACTTGTATAATGACTTATGTGTATGTGTTTTGGTTATACGATCTTGAAAATTTTTTATGAGATAAGAAATGTATTAGTTTGATGATAATAGCATGCTAAGTGCATATATTTGAATTTAGGGCTCTGTAAAATTTCCAGACATCAAATCGATCTCTTTAGTATCTGGTCAGTTAACTAATTTATCTTGATAATTTTAGCCGTTAAGATATTTTTATCTTATGTCGAAATTGTGCTGATAAATTTGAGATGACCTAGGGATGTTTTAGATGACTAATTTATGTTCGAGAATTTTGGAAACCCTAGGAATTAATTTATAATTAATCTAAGTAGAGCATAGCACTTCTAGTGTGATTAGAAAAAGACATGTATGCTAGAATTAAAGTGTTTAATTTAGACATCAAAATAATTGAATTTTAGGGTTCCTAATTGAATCATAATCATAATTTGAATTATCCAAGACTAACACTAGTACTATATTTGGTTCAAGAGTTGAATCGAATCACGAACTTTAGATGCATAGTCAAGTTACAACCTAAATTAAACCTCCTTTATGTGTTACATGCATTAGATGCATTTTATGGGTGGTTATGGACATAGGCCTAATTTAATTGAGTCATCCATAATCTGAATATATATATGTGATATATGAGACCTAAGAATAAATCCCTCAACCAAAATATTAAGACTTGCGCCTTCCATTGATATGGCAAGAACCAGAACTTTTAGTGTTGGGGTTATTGGGCAAACCTAAGCTTGCTTTACATGAATATGTTTAAACCATGGAAATTATATTTCTAAATTAATGGGTTAGTCCTAACTGAAACCGTTGATTTATTGGACAAACCCAAGGTCAACGTTGATAGAGGCGAAGTTGGGTAGTATATATGGGATGTATACGCATCAAGAGTTGATAACCCAATGAGTGTGCTAAATCAAAAATTGATGGCACAAGTTGATAGTTGCATAACTGAATGCAATTGGTATGAATGAAACCTACCGATTGACCTAAGGTGACTTATTGGGCAAACCTAAGGTCATTCTTAGTAATATTGGATATCGACCCATTATGAAAATTATAATTTTTCTCAGATTCGTAATGAGGGCTATGGATTTGCATAAAATAGTGGGACCCATAATGTATATGATTAAAGTCTTTATCGATATACATTTATGTATATTATAATGCTTTCTCTCATTCTTCTAGGTTATTGAATTGCCACGATGTCTTTTTCCAGTGTGAACTTACACTCTCTACTTGAGTCCAATAAACTCACGGGACCAAATTTCTTAGATTGGCTACGAAATTTGAGAATTGTTATCAAATATGAGAAAGTAAGATATGTCCTAAATGAGCCTCTTCCCGATCCCCTACTATCGATGCCTCTAATGAGGATTAGAAAGCTTATAAGAAGCTCCTAGATGATAGTGAGCTGACTAGCTATATTGTGTTGGCCTCTATGTTGCCAGAACTGCAAAAGCAACATGAGGTTATAGATGTTCATACCATAGTCTACCATATAAGGGAACTATTTGATGAGCAAGCTCGGTTTGAAAGGTTCGAGACCTTGGGGTTGCTTTTTCGCTTTAAGATGGTTGAGAGATCGTCTTCAGTGCAGTATGTGTTGAAGATGAATGGATCCATTGAGAGGTTAGCCAGTTTGGATTTTATAATGGATCGTGAATTAAGTATAAACTTAATTCTGATTAGTTTGACCGATAGTTATTCACAGTTTGTGCTTAACTTTTCGATGAACCAAATATCTACTTCAATACCTGAACTAATTAATTTACTCAAAATAGTTGAGCAAACTGTTAGGAAGGACAGTAAGGCTATGATGCTGGTGGACTCTACTTCTGATTCTTACAAGATGAACCAAAAAAAGAAGAAGAAGTACAAGAAGTCAATGGGAGGTGTAGCTAAGAAGAAGACAAAGGACAATACACCAAAGGGAATATGCTTCCGTTACAATAAAGAAGGGCATTGGAAGAGGAATTATAAAGCCTATCTGGAGATATTAAAGCAAAAAAAGGCATTAGATGCTCCATCGTCTACTTTAGGAATGTTATTTGTCATTGAGGTTAATACTATTTATGATCATAACATTTGGGTATTAGATACTGGAAGAGGCTCACACATATATGTTGATATGCAGGGTCTCAGGGATAGTAGACCACTTAAGAAGGGAAAGATGGACCTACGTGTGGGAAATGGAATAAGAGCTGTTGCATTAGCTGTAGGAACCTAAGTTTTGTATCTTCCTAATGGGCTAGAGTTAATTTTGGATAATTACTATTATGTACCCGTTGTGACAAAGAACACTGTATCTGTTTCGTGTCTTAATAAAACAGGATTTCATTTAATTTTTTCTAGTAATGGTTTTTCAATTAAGTTGAATGAAATGTTGTATGGTACTGCTAAATTGATCAATAGTATTTATATATTAGATATGTGCAATCCAATTTTAAATATCAATGACAATACAAGACAAAAATGGGATAATTTAAAATCATCTTACTTATGGCATTGTCGATCTGGCCATATAAGTAAGAGACGTATGGCTAAACTACACATGAGTAGTAGTTTAGGGTCATTTGATATGAATCATATGACACATGTGAATCTTGCTTATTAGGCAAGATGACTAAATTACCTTTTAAAGGAAAGGGTGAACGTGCAAATGGATATTAGACCTAATACATTTTGATGTATGTGGTCTGATGTCCATTCATGCCAGAGGTGGTTTTTGTACTTTATTTCCTTTATCGATCATTATTCACGATATGAGTATGTGTATCTAATGAGATACAAGTCTGAAGTATTTGAAATGTTCAAACAATTTTGACATGAAGGTGAGAAACAGCTCGGTAAAAGTGTTAAGACACTTCAATCAGATTGAGGTGGTGATAACTTGAATGAGAAGTTTATAAGTTATCTCAGGGATAATGGGATTGTATCCCAATGGACTCCACCTTACACACCGCAACATAATGGCGTGGCTGAAAGGAGAAACTAAACCTTGTTGGATATGGTAAGGTCAATGATGGGCATAACAGATCTACCAAAATCCTTTTGGGGTTATACTCTCGAGACTGTTGTTTATGTGATAAATAGAGTCCCTTCAAAAGCATTTGATGTTACTCCATATAAGATACGGACTAATAAAAAACCCTATCTTTCTCATATGAAAGTTTGGGGTTGTCCGGCTTATGTGAAGCGGATTCAATCAGACAAGCTTGAAGAAAAATCTAATAAATGTCTGTTTGTAGGATATCCTAAGGAAACAATTGGATATCAGTTCTACATTGTCTTAGAGCAAAAGGTGTTTGTCTCAAAGCTTGATGTCCTTTTAGATAAAGAGTTTTTCTAAGAGAAGATAGTGGGAGCAAAGTTAAAATTATTGAACTTCATGATGCTCAAACAGGTGCAAATCAATTACCTGAACCCGAGATTGTTGTTTATAGAGATGAGACAATAGTTAACCTTCTGACACACAAAATGTTTGTAGGTTAAGTATGATACGTAATGTTCTAGAGATATATGGATTTCTTGCAAGTGAACATAATGACAGATTGCTCATAGAGAATGATGAGCCTACAACCTATGAAGAGGCTCTGAAGAGTTCAGAATATGAAAAATGGCTTCAAGCCATGAAGTCCAAAATGGATTACATGTTTGAAAACCAAGTTTGGACTTTGGATGACCTACCCAAAAGGCTAAAACCTATAGGGTCTAATGGATTGGAGCAAGCATCTAGGAGTTGGAACATCTGATTTGATGCGAAAATCAAAGAGTTTAGTTTCCCACAAAATCCAGATGAACCTTGTGTGTATAAGAAGGTTAGTGGGAGTGCTATCCTTGTTATGTATGGATGACATATTACTACTAGGAAATGTTGTCTCAAGTTTGTAATCTGTCAAAATTTCGTTGTTCCAGAATTTCTCCATGAAAGACCTTGGAGAAGTAACTTATATTTTAGGAATAATGATCTATAGAGATATATCAAAGAAGTTGTTATGTCTTTCACAATCTATATATATAGATAAAGTTTTAAAGAGGTTTAGTATGGAGCAGTCCAAGAGAGGGTTTCTTCTCATGACTCATGGGATAAAAATTTCAAAATCTATATGTCCCAAGACGCAAGATGAGAGGACTCACATGAGTTTGATCCTGTATGCTTTGGCAATAGGACCAATCGTGTATGTTATATTATGTATAAGACCCGATATATCGTATAGTTTAAGTGTTACAAGTAGATATCAATCAAATCTTGGTGAGTGTCACTGGGCGGCTGTCAAGAATATCCTAACGTATTTGAGAACGACGAAGGATATATTCTTGGTAGATAGAGATGGAAATCTCGTAGTAAGCGAGCATACAGATGCCAGTTTTGAATCTGAATAGGATGACTCTAAATCCCATTCAAGTTACATTTTCACACTGAATGGTAGAGTAGTCATTTAGAAGAGTTCCAAACAAGAGACGAATATAGATTCAACAACAGAGTTAGAGTGCATTGTAGTTGCGGAAGCAACAAAAGAAGTTGTTTGGATCAGGAAGTTCATTATGAAACTTGGAGTGATTCTGAGCATTGTAGAGTCGATATTGTTATATTGTGACAACAATGGGGATATTGCTCAAGCCAAGAAGCCAAAGTCTCATTAGAGGTCCAAGCATATACTCAGGAGATATCAACTACTCAGGGAGATCATTGATAGAGGTGATGTGAAGATAGAGAGAGTGCCTACAAATCAGAACATCGTTGATCCTTTGACTAAGCCACTTCCTCCAATGAGATTTGATTCAAATGTACTCACCTATGGTATTGGATATAAAGGCGATTGACTTTAGTGAAAGTGGGAGATTGTTAGAGTAGTGTTCTAAAGACAATCACCTTTAGCACTTTTATACAAACTTTATTTTGATTAATAAAGCGAAAGATAATGTTAATTAATTTGATGTTCATTTATCTATGAATTGATGTGTATCTTAAATCGAATTAATGAAGTCCATAATACAAAACATAACATGAAGTAAATCATGATGAGATTCCTATCATGTGTAATTATGTTAGTATCTAAATTATCCCAAGTCATAGGATTAATGAGACAGGACATTGTTCATCCGGATAGACTAGCATATGTTATACTCCTTGATTTGATCAAATAGTGGATCTCATAAAGCATGAGATGTTTAGAGTTAACATGTAGATGCTTACTAATAATAGTAAGTACATCGAATGACCAACTATGAGATTATCATATGGATGATCTATCAAATGTCAGTGATTAATCTCATCATAACAATTGTGCAAATTTCCTTAGACTTGACATACTCAATAATATCTTGAATACTGATCCTGTGCTTTGACTCCATTCCTTGTTGCCTCAAGATGAGATCGCTCATAGGGTGGTGATTGGGTATACTTATTAATATTTGAAGGTAATTAGGTAAACAATAAAGGATTCACCACTCCTGATAGAAGGAGATGATACCCACAACCTCTTGTCGAGGTCATTGCTTGAGAGTCTTTGGCCAAAGCAGTTATGTGTCATAAAGAGAGTCTTCAATGACACATAGGATAATGAGATCCTCAGGGCAAGAAATAATATAACTTGGACTAGATCTAACATAGTTAGTCTAGTGGGAGTTGACACATAGCGCATATTCTGAACCAAGTGGGGTATAGGATGATGAAGGGATGAATTGCACGATAATTGACTATATAAAGGTTCGTAAGTCAAATAATTAACTATCGAAGAGTTTAAGTGTTAACCACTTACATTTCAGTAAATTAGCATTATGAAACCCTTCATGATTTGCTCGAATTAAGAGTTAATTCAAGTGGCCAAGTAACTGGAAACTTAATTCGGGTCACACGCATAAAAGATTGGATGGAAAACAAAGTATACATGGCTGTCATTTAAGCAAGCCAGGTCATGATCGCGACCGACTTAATGAGAGATGATACATAAGTGAGTTCTTCATTTATGTATACACAAATTTTTTTAGCTAAAAATATACTCAATAGAGAGGCTAAGGATCTAGAAGAGTTTTGGAATTTGAGAGGAGTGATTTTGGGATTTGTTCATGCAATTCTAAGCAATTGTTACATGAGATTAATTACATGAAACTTGGTCTTAATCTCTCTCTCATTTGAGCATCTACTTGAACTCATCTTGTTTGGTGCTCTAACCATCCTTACACATTGCTTTTTCTTCATCTTTGCGTGCTCTCTAAAGGCTAGGTAAAGAGTTTGGTATTTGCTACAACCTAAACAAGGAGAAGATTCAAGAAAGGAGGAGTATTTGCAAGGTACATATGTTGTAATTTCATGTTCTTATAATTTGTTTATACAAGCACAAAGATTTTGGATTTTCTAGGGATGTCATGTGATTAGAAATTTGATTCCAACACTTCCGCTACTTTATCATGTATGTGATGCATAGACCTATGACTCTCCAACACTTTCATTTATTAAGGGACTTAATTGCTAAGAAAATATTTAATTAAAGTATTTATTAAAGTATGAAAGTTTTCCCATGTTAAGGCGTATGGTTGTTATAAGTAAATTACGTAATCAAGATTACCCGGGGATATTGATGCTAAACTAGGTTCTTTTCTATTTTTTATTTCAACTGAAATAACCTTCTCTAATATTTTATTTATGCTAAAATAGTTAATGTCTATTAAGATGATATTACTCCTAATAGTTATTAAGATTAATAACATTTATCTATTATACATTTGTTGAGAATCTTCTATTATAGTTGTAGAATAATAGAAATTATGTTATGTTTCAAGTTTATAAATAGGTTCCCTAATTCGTTATAGGTGTATTACACTATTGCCCTAATTTGTCAGAAAATAAAGAATACTTTGTTCTCTTTTAATTGCTCATATCTATATTCTATTCCTTTTCTTCTCTGCTTCTGTTAGATTCTTTATTTATTATCCATCACTATTAATGAGTACGCTCTTTCAAATGAGCTTTGGATACATCAATATTTGGAATAGATATTAGAACCAAAATTATTTTCTTTTATTTTTCTAAGCAATCCTTTCACTATCAACCCTTATGGTACCAAAAAAAAGAAGAAGTTAGGAGGCATTAAACAAATGTCATAAGGAACAAGTAGTTGTCCATTCATGAAGTTTTTATGATTAAAGGTATATATATATGGCTCTCATCAAGTATTGATTTCTTAATTATGTTATTTTTGTATTTAGAAACAATATTTCCTTTATCAATTATGTAGAAATCAAGAGACATATTTGAACATTATATGTATTTCAATAATCGAATCGAAACATAACCAATTAGGAAGAGGTTGCTAATTTTCACTTCTATTTTATTGTAAATTTTAGTTTTTATTATTAAAAGCAATATTTATTTATTTGTTAATGTTATATAATAATTGAACATAGTTTTATATTTTAAATTAAATAACTAAAAATAATATCATTCATAATTATTATTAGCAATTAGTTTCTATATTAAATTTTAAATCAAAATAAAAGATCAAAGTGATACAAATATAACCTAACTTTTATGTCCAATCCAGGAAATAAAAAAAAAAAGTTTGTTTGATAGGTCATGAAATGAAAAGAATAAATAAAATTTAATCAACAAGAATCTTAGGATTTTATAATCATTATAAATGCGTCCAACACGAGACTTTATTGTACATAAAAAGAATAAAAAATTATTGTTTGTAAATGAATCCCAAATTTATATGGTTTCATATATGGAAAATTACATTTTCCTTATAAACAATCGAAATATTTAAAGAACTGCTTGATTCTATTATTATTTTTTTGTTGTGGGTTTTATTTTTCGTTTTTATTTAATTGTTACTATTCATATATTTTTATTACTAGTAATAATTACATATTAGATAAATTTTAAAGATAAATATTTTTAGTTAATTTATTTAATCTCTTATATAATATATATTAACAAAATATCAATAAAAATTATTTTATTTATTAAAATAAATAAATTTAAAGTTAAAATTTATTTATAAATTTATATTTATTTTAAATATATTTTAATTAATAAATTAAAATAAATATTTGTTTTAACTAAATTTGAAATAATAATAAAATAATAACTAGAAATAAATATACCTTTAAACAAACAACTTTTACCTAGGGACTGGGCTTTTGAAATGCCCAGATGCCAGTTACTCACAAGAAAAGGGCCCACAACGGTAAATACTATTTCAATTCGATGCCTTTTGATTTATATCAGTAAATGCTTTTGGCGGGAACAGTTGGTCACCGTGACGTTTTCCCGCCAAACCTTCAGAGACAAAGGAACCCTCAGAAGCGCGAAAACTTAGTTCGGAACACAGACGAAACACAAGGACAGAACCAGAAAACACTGTATCAGAAAATGGAATCTTTTGGGGGATTCTTCGTCGACGAGAAGGCGGTCCGAGTTGAGAACATTTTTCTAGACTTTCTCAAGAGGTGCGTACTTCCACTTTTCAGTTTCTTTCTTCTTTATTTTCAGTTCATTTGCTACTAAGAAAAAGGCATATATTTTTTTTACTGGATGTGTGTTGTTTGTTTCAATTTGTTCAGCTTTAGATTGGAAAATTCTGGAGAAGCGTACTACGATGGTGAGATCGAAGTGATGAGAGCCAACGAATCGACTACCATGTTTATCGATTTTTCTCACGTTATGCGTTTCAACGATCTTCTCCAAAAAGCTGTCGCCGAAGAGTACTTGAGGTCGCTTCTTTTCCATTTCTTAATTTATGGATTTTTGAATCCTGATTTAACAGTATACTTGTATGTGTTAATTTTTACAAAATAGGTTAGAGCCGTACTTGAAAAATGCTTGTAAGAGGTTTGTGATGGAGCAGAAACCAACTTTCATTGCTGATGACAACCCTAATAAGGATATCAATGTCGCCTTCTTCAATCTCCCTTTCTCCAAACGGTATTTACTCTTCTTTCATTTTTTCCGTTATTTTTTCACTCAATTAAATATGGAATTGGAGAATGATAAGCTCATATCCCACTGGAGAATGATAAGCTCATATCCCATTGCTTTTTTGGCTGAAGTTGTGATCCCAGATACTGAAAGTTGGTAATTGGTCATTTCTCTTATAGATTGAGAGAGCTGAGCACTGCTGAAATTGGTAAACTAGTATCTGTCATGGGAGTTGTGACACGCACAAGCGAGGTTAGGCCAGAGCTTCTCCAAGGAACTTTCAAGTGCCTGGAATGCGGAACCGTCATCAAGAATGTTGAGCAACAATTCAAATACACTGAGGTTTGTTTTTATTAGTATTTTCTCATCATCTCACTTATTTCCCTTTGGTGTTTGTTTAGCATATTTCTTATCGGCACATGTTGTGTTAAATCTGAGTTTGCAGCCAACAATCTGCTTGAACGCTATGTGCAACAACAAAACCAGATGGGCGTTGCTTCGGCAAGACAGCAAATTTGCTGATTGGCAGAGAGTAAGGTTGCAAGAGACTTCCAGAGAGATTCCTGCAGGTTCCCTTCCTAGATCTTTGGATGTTATTCTTCGCCATGACATTGTAGAACAGGCCAGAGCTGGTGATACGTAAGACATTTTTTATCATCCATGTATAGTTTTGAGTAGTGCTCATTTTCCTAAATTGGCTTGTGAGCAATTTTACATTTGTATGCATCCAGGGTCATTTTCACTGGTACTGTGGTTGTAATTCCTGACATAATGGCATTGGCATCACCTGGTGAGAGAGCAGAGTGCCGTAGGGAAGCTTCTCAGCGTAAGGGTTCTGTTGTTGGACATGAAGGGGTTAGGGGACTACGAGCATTGGGAGTGAGAGACCTTTCCTATCGCCTAGCATTTATTGCCAATTCTGTGCAGGTCAGTATACTTCTTGCTCTTCTCTAAGTGCCTGAGTTCGAGGATATGTCTTTGTGTTTATGCTCAGCAAAGGTTTGTTTATTAGGTTTGTGATGGTAGAAGGGATACAGATATCAGAAACAGAAAGAAGGATATCGATGAAGATGATAGCCAGCAATTTACGGTCAGTTCATGATACCTTGTATCTGTTAGTTTCATAACAGTTCCTGTCTGATTGAGGCTTTATAGATCATTGTTCTGACTTAACTAAACTGGCAGGATGAGGAGCTAGATGAAATTCAAAGAATGAGAAACACTCCTGATTTCTTTAATAAGCTTGTTGATAGCATTGCTCCGACTGTTTTTGGCCACCAAGATATCAAGCGAGCAATCATGCTCATGCTCTTGGGTGGGGTCCACAAGTTCACTCATGAGGGCATTAACCTTAGAGGAGACATCAATGTCTGTATTGTTGGTGACCCCAGTTGCGCCAAATCTCAGTTTCTTAAGTATGCCTCCTTCCAAGGTTCCAGATTTTAGCTTTAGTTTGTACAACAGAAATTACTGATGCATTTGAATTGGTGTGCGATGACAGGTATACCTCTGGCATAGTTCCCAGATCTGTCTATACATCTGGCAAATCCTCATCTGCTGCTGGGTTGACTGCAACTGTGGCCAAGGAACCAGAAACTGGGGAGTTTTGTATTGAGGTTTGCCATTCTTTTGCTATAGCCCGGGAATTGAACATATGTATCTTTTTCTGTTGGAAGTTTGGCGATGTCCTCTGATTCTGCAGATTCAGACATTAGGGGAGAAATTTGTGCTGAAACTTATAAATGATTGAAATTATCTTTTTTAAAATGCTTTTTTTTCCAGCTCTTGCTTTGGGAATATTAAATTTACGACACTTTCGGAAACCAAACCAGAACACTACTGAGCACTTGAGTATTCTAATGCTGCCGCATTATTTCTTTCTATTGTTGTATTTCTTGAACCCTTGGTTGAGACCATATAATCAAATACATAATCTCCAGCTTTATTATGTAATGCACTTGTCGAAGGTAATATTATTAGAAGTTGATTTCAGGTACGGGTTGTTGATGATTTTTACAGTGAAGAATGGAGAACATACTTTGAAAGAAGATATAGCATTCTATGATAACATTTTATGAACTAGAAAATTCCATCGAGGAATTAAAAGAGAAAATGAGAATGATAAATCTTCAAAGAATATGATAAATGTCCAAGCATGCTTTCCTTGACACTTTTATGGCTTATTTCCAACCAATTTCATCTGATCTTGGTGCACACTCAGAACATAATCTGGTTTCTGCCTCTCTTTTTGCCCTTTTCACAGGCTGGAGCGCTGATGCTTGCTGACAATGGCATTTGCTGTATTGATGAATTTGACAAGATGGACATAAGAGATCAGGTAGCTTTTGTGATTTGCAAGCATGATTTGGCATTTAACTTTGTAAGTTACGAGTCATAACATGAACCAAAATGGACGTGACAGGTAGCAATTCATGAGGCTATGGAACAGCAGACAATAAGCATCACCAAAGCCGGGATACAAGCAACATTAAATGCTAGAACGTCGATTTTAGCGGCTGCAAATCCTACTGGAGGGCGCTATGACAAATCCAAACCCCTCAAGGTGAGGTTAATGTTCTCAGTGGTTTCAAAGCTTTGTGCTTTAGATGGCATCAACAATTTACCTCTTTTAATGGCAGTCACTGATTTGGTGTAAACTTAGCGCTTCCCTTTTTCTTCATTGAGTAATCACTTTATTTCGTTATTCCAGTATAATGTTTCACTTCCTCCTGCAATTCTTTCAAGATTTGACCTGGTATACGTGATGATTGATGACCCGGATGATCAAACCGATTATCACATTGCACATCATATTGTAAGAGTTCATCAGAAGCGTGAAGAAGCGCTTGCTCCTGCATTCTCAACAGCACAACTAAAGCGTTACATTGCTTATGCAAAAACTTTGAAACCAAAGGTCTGCTGCTTTATCTGTTAAATCTCTAAAACTCGATTTATAAATGGAATGCCATATTCTAGTGTTCATTACATCATTTAACAAGCTAGAATTCGAAACAGCTTAATTCAGAAGCAAGGAAACTGTTGGTGGACTCGTATGTTGCTCTCCGAGCAGGCGATACAACTCCAGGAAGTAGAGTTGCCTATCGCATGACAGTTAGACAGCTAGAGGCTTTAATCAGACTGTCTGAGGCAATTGCTCGTAGTTATTTGGAACTTCAGGTTTTTTCTTGTAAATGCAAATATAGCTGATATGCAATTATTTAAACTTTCATTCTAGACTTAAGTTGCTGACTTCTTTTCAGGTACAGCAACATCATGTTCGTCTAGCAGTGAGATTACTAAAAACATCTATAATCAGGCAAGAAGATTGACAAACATTTTAAAGTTCTCTGTTCCTATCTCTCTTCTACATTGGCCTCTCTTACGTTTTCCATTTTCAATATTATAATCATGCTTTTAACGTGATATCAACATGTTTTTTTCTTTGTTGTAATGCGTCTTATCTGTTTTCAAAACAGTGTTGAGTCTAGTGAAATTGATTTATCCGAGTTTCAAGAAGGAAATCAGAGTGGTGGTAACGGTGACGAGAATGACCATTTCAACCAAAGTGATACACAGCCAAGTAATGCAGGCACTACGCCAGCTACCGAGAATGCAGGTGGCAGTTTTACGGCTTTTCTTGTTACCATTTTCTTGTGATTGGACCTTTTTTTTATTTCTAACTGTGGTAATGTCCAGAAAATGGAGAGCAAAGCGAACAGAGGAAAAAATTGGTAATAAGTGAAGAATACTTTCAGAGGGTTACGCAAGCACTGGTAATGCGCTTAAGACAACATGAAGAAACTGTATTGCGCGACGGTAAGCTATTGGAACCTTTCCTATAACTGTTCACGGTTATATCTTTATCAAATATCATTTTGATTCTGCCAACAGTATCTTGTATAGTTACCGCATAATTAGATGTTGGACCCTAATCATATTTCAAATTTCATCATTTGAATTAGATGTAGACTTTACAATTTCTTCATAGTTCACCATATTATCCTTTCTCAACGAGCTTATTGTCTTCTATGAATGCTTTAATCCTTTTCCAGGGTCAGGGCTAGCAGGAATGAGACAGGGGGAACTCATAAGATGGTATGTAGAACAACAGAATCAGAAAAACAGTTACAGCTCTGTAGAAGAAGCCAAGAATGAAGCTTCAAAAATCAAAGCTATTATTGAGGTAAAACAAGGTTCTTATTGGGAAAAAAGAATCGTCATTAACCGAAGATTTCTTGGACGTAATTATGAAACTCGAGCATTTTTGTTGCAGAGTTTGGTAAGAAGGGAAGGCTACTTGATAGTGATAGATGACGGCAGGCCATCCGAAGCTGAGGATGAAGGTGGAAGACCATCGTCTAGAGACAACAGGATTTTAGCTGTGGCTCCTAATTATGTTGTTGAATGATAGCAGTAATGTGCAGCCGGAAAGGAGTGCAGTGACGAGAACCTCGATCAGGTCCACCAACTTGGAAGCTCAAATCTAAACTTCATCACTGAATTGGCTGCACTTGCAGGTTCAGTGTGTATTGCATGGAGCCCGGTTACTCAGAAGGGCCGGGGCTCTCTGAAAATTTTCATGATAGTCAATCTAATTTATTAAGTTATCCATTTCCCCGGTCTTGGGCCGACTTGGAGATCGTATTGTAACAACTGTACTAACTGAATCACTTCAATTTCTCAAAGATCGGAGAACGTTAATTGATGAAGTCTTCTGTTTAGTCAGGATATGATTGACGTAACTCTTGCTACTGCTCGTATTTTCTTTGCCACTTTATATGAAGTGTATGTTTGATCTTATCGTCACCTCATTTTTGTCCAATTTTATTTTTTCTTTATAAATATGTATAAATTTTTTTATGAAACAATTCGACCTTATTCCAATATCTTTTCTTTTTGTAATTCTGATTAGGTTTGATTTATTAATTTTAGGTTTTAGATATTTTATCTGTTAATATTTTTGAGTATAATTGATAATATAAATAAATAATTAATTTTGTTTAACTTCAAAATTGTTTTAATTTTAGGTTATTGATTTGTATTACAATTTTCATAAGGGTTAATTATAAAAAATAAACTTTACTTATTTTTATAATATTAACTTGAGTTTTAAAAAATAACGTTAAAATATTCAGATTTTTAGTATTGTACAACAATTTTTGGTTATTTGTGGATCATAGAATATTTAGAAGCTTTGATGAAATTTAAAAGATTCATGACATCCATTTTCACCAGATTCATAACCTGGTGTATTTTGGAATCTAGGTGATCTAGCTTTGCGCAAAGAACTTTAAGAACTTGTTTATATCAACTTTATGTTTTGCTTAAGAAACATTCCCTTTATTGCTATAACTGTATCCTCAATCTGGTGATTTGGTGACTGGTATAATATCTCTATGCATTCAGTTACATAGATCAATAGACAACCATTTTTCTTGTGAATACGCCCAGATGAACTTTGTTCCTAATGATTATTCTAGTTTTGTGTTGGACATTTTTTTCATCCAATCTTAGAAGTGATTGTTCATGGGAATCTTAGGCTCAAATGCTGGTTCATTAGTTAGTTGAACTATTAATGCAACTTTTTCTACTTAGTTGGGGATGACTCCAGCTAGCCAAATATAAGTTTGCTATGTAATTGGTATTAATTTTGAACCTAATTAATCATTGAGTTTGATGTGTACTAACATATAGTGTTGGGTTATGGTGTTGAATCATTATTAGCAACTGCAGCTCATGTTCTACTGAAGGTGAATCATCATAAACCAAGCAAGCATTTTTTTCTTCTGATTTTAGTTGAATCGAATTCGATAGTTTGATTTAAGTGTCGTATCCTTTATTTTACAATCTTGTAAGACTAGTAAATCTGGATAGGGGGGACTTTTGTCTGGCCATTTTATTTAATTTTTAATGTTTTTGGGTGGTTACAAGGATATTGCTGTTCATTTTGGCTTGGACTTTGCGGAGATAACGATATGTCCAACAGCAACTGTTATCATACATCTTGAGAGTTTTACAATTTCATAGGCTTTAATATATTTTGTTGAAAACTAAAATTACAATTATTTTAATGAATTGATTGGTAAAATTGGAATTTTGTTATGGTGGGGTATGCTGTATATTTTTTTGCATGTTGTTATTATGTTAACTTTCAAAAGAAAAGAGTGAAAGAAAGAGAGACACACAAAAGGAGAGAGAGAGAGAGAGGTAGAGGAAGAGAGATACCCATATCTAAGAGAACATTAGAGGAGGAAGACAATGTCCATTCTGTTAAATGCCTTGACTATTTGTTACTACAATGTCTTAAATACACGTAAGGGATGCCTTGTATAAGTGTTTATGTAGTAATTCAAATGATGACGTTTCCATTAATTCTTCAACTCATCCAAAATTCCCTAGTAGAGTAGTCTTCTTCATTTTTCATTGTAACAATCCCCTTTCCCTTCAGTTCCTTGTCTACCAAATTACCCTCAAATTTGTTTATGGAGTTTAGAAAGGAATTCCCAGAAGGCATTACTACTTCGACCCGAGTTGTCATCTCCTGCGACCACATAAAATTGCAACTGTTTCTTTTTATATTTATGTGATGGACTATATTTTTCATCACACCAGCAAAAAAGTCGTCATGCTCGCTTATCGTCAAACTCTTTGCTACTGATGTGTTTAGTAGGTTTTACTAATGATAAGGATGACGTACGTGTTGGTGTAGGTAGTATTCCATTAGAGCTTGAGCTTTCGTTTATATTTGTTGTGTGTTACAGTATCAGAACTGTGTTATAATTTCCTCCGTTGCCCATATTTTTTATTGTATTCCCTCAACTTAGTAGGGTATTCTTGTTAGATAGCACTATAGCTTCTTGTTTACGAGCTAGCATATACGCTTAATGTAACTAGTGAGGTTCATGCAATTTCACATGGTGGAGTAGTCTTCTTCATTTTACTCTACAACAGGGTATTGTAAAGAAATAACAATAACATATATATTATAGGCAAGATCAAAAGGAAGAAGGATATAAATGTTGATGAACTTAGCTTGTTAGTATTAAAAGGAGTGTCAGGAGATAAATGTAAGGATGACAATGGGCCCGGCCTGAGGCTTGATTGGGCTCAAGACATTGGGTCTGAGCACTAGCCAGGCCCCAGTTAGCTTAGCTCAATTTTTTTAAAAAAATTAAAAATGCAAAACGCCTTTGTTTTGCTTATAAAGATCGGGCTTAGACAGCCTGAGCTCGAGTCCATATGGCCTGAGGTTCTACCTGAGGTCTTGTCAACCTTGACCTAGCCTATTGACTTCGGACTAGGTCAGGTTGGGCTAGACAGGGCTCGAGCCCGATTGCCATACCTATATAAATGACATAGAGTAGTATCAATGTTTTACAAATTTCTTGAAGAATTAATGATATGTTCAAAAGAGTTTAGCTTATACCATGATAAAGACATGTTATCAATGGTTAACTATATGTAAGAATGGGACTACCATGATGTTAAAGTCTATTACAAGCATAGTTAAGAGAATCTTGCAACTAATGGTGAAGAATCTAATTCGGATGTGGGTAATTCCTATAAAACTAATAGATAACAAAATGTAAGTATAAAAAAAAACATGTTTTCCAAGTTTAGGTAGAACAAGATGATGAAGATTTTTTTGTTACGGAGATTGATGAATTTGAAAATGATTTAGGTGATGACAAAATTATATGTAACTGATGATCAATAAATTGTTACTGTTAGAGACAACGAGAAGAAATGTGGCAAGAAGGTATGTAGTAGGTTTAAATGTGACAAAATTATGGATGGGGCTAGAAATAGTGGGAAAGATTGCAGTGAGAACCAACTTATTCCAAAACTTCACAAATACATGAAGGGACTTCATATGATTAGTGTAGTAAATATGAGGATAATGACGTTAAAGTTCAATCACCAATTTTTAGTGATGATAGATAGTACAAGACATTAGTTACAAGGAAAATGGTATTGGTTTGCATAGCAATCACTGTGTCGCCTAGTGGAGGAAGATGGTATTGGTTTGTGGCGTTTTTATAACATATATTTGACCTTCTCAGTTAAGTTGTGGAGGAGATATCTAGTGGGTAATTCCTTATGGGCATCCTTCTTAGCAACTAAGTGTGGAACTAAAGGCGATCTAGAGGTGATTCAACCTAGAATGATGGACTTTCTGATTTGGAAAACAATGTTAGATATTCTTGAGCAAATTTGGCATTGTAGTGTTCACTTTAGTAATAAACTCATATGGAAGGATACCACCACTGGGGACTTCTCAATGATTTATATTTGGCATAAAGGGATTCCTATGAAGTATTTTTTTTCATGCTATGCTTATGGAAAAACATGCTTCCTCTGGATATTCCCCTGTGAAGGCTAGGCGTTCTTGAACTTTCAAGATCTAACTACTGTCAGAATGGTTGCAAAGAAACTCTAGACCACATTTTCCTTCTTGGTGAGTGGGCTAGACACCATTGGAGATTTTTAGGTATGGCCTTTAGTTTAGCAAATCCATGATTTAGGCATAAAGATATATTAATACGGTGGTGGTCAGCTGGGGGCAATCTGGCTATGAGACTGGTCTTTCACGTGTTGCCATCCTTTATTAGCTGGAGTATTTGGAAGATGCATTGCTTTGGTAAAATTTGATGGATCGCCTGCTCCTATATCTTTGGTGATCTTAGATATTATTGATTCTATCTCTTATGTTTTACAGGATTCTCTTTTTGTAACCATTCTAGGTAAATAGTGGCAAGATGTGGTAGAGACTGTTGATAGGTATGTTCGAGCCCGTAATGTTTTTCTAATGAATTGGTGTAAGCCATCCCTGGGATTTCTGAAGTTGAATACTAATGGTTTGTTAAGTGGGAGCCCAGGGCCAGGTGGAGGTGTGGGATTGATCGTCACTAGTTAGGAAGGTGTGTATTGGTATTCATGTTCCCTATGTAACATGTTACAAACCTAAAATAAAAAACACAATCTCTTTTGCAAGGATTGAAACTTTTTGCTGATTTATAGCCCAATTTTTGAGTAATAGTCGAGTTAGACTCCAAAGTTTTGGTTGACATATGATTGGTAGAGTCCAAATTTCATGGAAGTTGGCGGATTGGTTAAGTGAGGTGCTAAGGTTTTGTTTTGTGGATGGTTTTCTTCATTGTTATAGAGACGCAAATCAAGCTACAAATTTCTTGACAAATTAGAGACGTTTGTTAGAGGGTTTGATCACTTACAATACTCAATCACTGATGACTCGTACCTTAAGGGGTATATTGACTTTAGATAGGCTAGGCTTGCCTTCATTAAGAGTAAGAACTATTTAACTGTAATAGAAAATAGTGATATCGGTGTTTGTAATTTCTTGATATTTTCACATGTTTGATCGTTAGCATCTAGTGCTAGATTATTTGTTACTGCCAACTTCATTTGCTCGCGTAATTCAGGTTCATACCCTTTGCTTTGTACTTTTCGCTTCTCTTATTAATAAAATAAGGTATCCATCCCTTCCGGGTGTCACCCCTAGTTTTAAAAGAATATAGGAAACAAGACATTCCAAAATGAATACAAATATTGCTTATACTGAAATATGCGTTTTTATATGCCAATTTGAGTCTAATATGTTGCACAAGTTGATTGCAAAATTAATCCCTAGGTAGACATTTATGTTGGAAGATTTAGTAGTTTATTTCATCCCATATTGTTGTGATTATTAAAGATAAAACCACCCAGGACATTTGAAAGTAATGTTGTTCAAATAATACTTAAATACCAGGGATTTGATGTTGTCCAGACTTTCTAGCCTCACATTTATCAAACACTTCTTAAGGAGTTCTATCCATATTCTCCTTATATAGTTGTATTTAAATAATAGATGTTCAGCACTTTTCTCAGCCTCTCAACATATGTCGGTGATGAACGCAAGTGTACGTTTCTATCGTCAAGTAGTAAAAATATCGATCCCACGGAGACCAAATTAGTTAAAAAGTAATACTCGTAATAACT
>JANZLX010000005.1:31635167-31646412 GCA_025531955.1 Erythroxylum orinocense
TGTCAATAATTATTTTGCAAGACTTGAAGTTGAAAAAGATAGGCCACGTACTTCTTTACTAGTGAACCTCAAAATTCCTAACTTCTCATTAAAAAATATGTATATGGCACATATTTCTAATAGTATATCCTAGAAAAAAATTTAAAAAAACTTTTGAATGAACAAGATTAAACTAACTTCTCATTAAATAATCCAATGCCAAGTGCCTGAAGTTGATGTTCTTTAGTCCTCAGAAATTTCAATACCTACTAGATAGCATAAGCTTTGTGATCATCTAAAGAAGTGTCCCAAAGGCGATTATGAGTTAAATT
This sequence comes from Erythroxylum orinocense, assembly GCA_025531955.1. NCBI lineage: Eukaryota > Viridiplantae > Streptophyta > Magnoliopsida > Malpighiales > Erythroxylaceae > Erythroxylum > Erythroxylum orinocense. Next base: position 31,635,479 of record JANZLX010000005.1, read on the forward strand.
TTGAGACATATCAATACACCATTTGGACAATGGTTAAAACCATTCCAAATACTAAACCGGGGGATCCCAAAGGGCACACAGGGAAGTATGACAACCAAACTGGCTAAAACAACTCTTTAGACAAGACCATCAACTAACCAAAGTCAGAATGGAGGCTAATTCTTATGACTATTGGTAAGTTCCAGGTATGATCGACGAGACAACAAAGCCCTTCTCCATGGGCACTCAACTCTCATTTTCCTCTCAGGAACCTTACACTCTTCACAACTTTCTTTCCCTTTTTGAAACAATATTTGTAGCAATACCTTCACTCTTTTCCTGTTAAACTCTAATCTTACAACAGAATTGTCTTATAAGCAGTCCTATACTGCCTTAGACTTTCTGATACACAAGATCCTCAAAAGAGATAAGTGTAGAGCATACTTGTCTCTGTATAATTACAGATAGTAATATCACTCAAGACTTAAGCTTTCAGGAGAGGGAGAACTTAGAGATAATAGAAAACACGCAAACAAGGTTTCATTGAAATCAAATCGTAACTCTAGTCTACTTACAACCTACTTACAAATGAAGAGTAATCTTGCTTTTATGGGCGAAGCAAAGGTTAGGAAAATAAAACTCCTAAGAGACATATTCATTACAACTTTAAAAAAGAAAGTAACATTAAGTACAATCATCACACCTTGAACAAAGCTACTTTGAAAAAGCAAGCAATTTTCTAAAAGCAAACAGTATGATGATAAGAAGGAATCTTGTATAGTGGTTTGTAAGCGACAAAGATTCTCTTTTATTAAAAGACTCAAAAGTAAAGCAAACACCTAAAAAGACGAGTTCCATAGAATCCAATGTATTATTTTCCATGTATTGGTTCATTCCATGATTGCAAATTTGATGGGAAGTCTGGATCGCTTGAACTATTAGAATGACTTGGATAAGTCTTTCGTTGCTTACTGGGACTAAGCTCACATATATGTGCAGGAAGTAATTTAACTCTTCATCAGGACTGTAATTATCATCATTAGCGTCTTGAGCATCCTAAAAGATTGAGTCATGAGGTTGAGAAGTTCCTATAAGGTCTGAGACTATTTCTTTTGTATCATACTGAGGACTATTAGAACCTGGTATATCAACTTCTGGTGCTTCTGGCTCACCAGGATAAGGTTCAATAAGGTGGAGATGATTGGTGTGTCAGGAAAATGATTTATCTTTTTGAGAAAATCTCTAAGAGATTGAAGCACATTGTCTTATTGCCGTGGCCAATATAATGATGTATAATAAAGATAGACACGATGTTCAGTGTAAAGGACACAATGTTCAATGTAAAGGACACTAGTATATGTTTCTCGATATGGATGACAGAGGATAAAGAAGCAATGAGTAGATTGTCTTCTTGTAGAAGCTTCCCATAAATGATGTTGTGAGATGATTATAGAACGTTGTTGCTTCCACTGATCTAATGGTTGAAACCACTCAAGAAAACCAAACGATATCGTTTTGTTTGGTTTTAAATAATGTTCAAAACCAAACGACGTTGTTTTGCTTGGTTTTAAATAACGTTCTTCAGTTGACCAAAACGACGTCGTTTGGTTTTGACGTAAAGAACATTCTTTAGTTAACCAAAACGACATCGTTTGGTTTATGAAAGCATCTGTTTGGAACCAAGATGATGTCGTTTGGATTTCAACTATACAACGTCGTCTTTGTTCCAAACGACTTTGTTTTCGAACGCAAGAACATGCTCCCTGCCGAAAGAAAACAGCGTCATTTTTTTATCCCAATCAAAAGCGATGTTGTTTTGCTATAATCGCTAACATCCAAGTAGATGACGCTTTTACTGACGTCCAATATTTCTGTTGCTAAATGTTTTCCTTTTTCACAACAATATTACCGACCTATATAAAAATCTGTCGGTATCTTTACCGTTGGTAATTCCCCGTCGCAAGTTCATATTTTTCCTGTAGTTATGCCGACGGACGAGTTTTTCTGTCGCTAATTCCTGCGCAAATTTTGCCACCACCATTTCCCTCCATATTTAGCGGCGTATATTTCTACCATCGCTAAATTAATCAACTTTAGCAACGGAAGTAAACTTTCTGTTGCTAATGTCTAACGGTTTCATTTCTATCGCTAATTTTCTGTCATTACTCTACATTTTTCTTGTAGTGCCTTATACTTTTTACTAAGCATATGAAACTTATAGAAGTTTACCTTTTCAACGTTTAACACTCTTCAGTAAGCTCTTCTTATTAGGTTATGTCATTTTTCACTTACTAAAATGACCTATCTATATGTGTTACAATGCAGTACTATCTTCCTTTGCCTCTATTACTACAATTTCTTCACTCACAATTAGGCTCTTTATCAATCTATAGATTTTTTAAAATAATTTTATCCTTTTTATCACAATCGTCATACCTTTTATCACTTTAATATTGCTTTCTTTAATTTTATATCGAAGACTATTCACACGTAAGGTTCTTAATTAAAGAGATCAGGTTCTTTATGAGATCTAGTGTATCAAACACCCTCAACATCTTAACAATGCTACCAAATATTTTTTTTTCCTAACTTATCTTGTTTCGATGATTTTGTAAGTTCTATTATCTTTAACTAAATAATACTAAAGGTGTCTGGTGTGTATGACACAAAATCCTCATTTAATGTCATGTGATATGAGCAACATATATCTAGAATTTATAAGTCTTAAATTTAACTGGTTGAAATGTGAAGCATGTCTCCATCACTACAATTTGAACCTTTACTCTATACTATATTAGCTGACCTTACATGAATCATCAATTTAATTTTTATCCCTCAACCCCTTCTTGTTTAGGCAGTCCCTCCTGATTCGTCTAATTTGCTTGCATTTGTAGGCATGATTGTTTACAAATTAGGGAGAGAATGTCTTATATTTTATGTAAGTAAAAATTCCATGTAAAATGTCAACTATCGCTTTCTGCATTTCTATAAATTTTCAGTGGGAAAGGATACCTAAATTATACCAATTAGATGTCCAAGTTCAAGTAGCTTAAACCAAAAAAGGGAGAGAGAGGGAAGTGGGGGAGAATGAAAATTTTTAATTTTTTTTAATTTTTGAACCCACTTCTCATGTTGGATACATTGACAAGGGATTAAAAAAAAAAGTCAGATACATATTTTTATAATAGAGAAGCTATAGAAAAATTAAGTTAGGATTCAAATTAAATATTTGTGAAATGTTGGGGTTTTTTTTTGGATATGTCAAGACATTTGAATTTAAACTTAATTGTAGTGAAAACATTAAGGTCTAATTTAACTCTTTTGTCAAAAGTAATAATAAACACGCACTAAATCCATCACTTAAATATTATTTAGTAAAATACCCTTTAATCCAATTCAAACAATTTAGAAGGATTATTGTGTAGGTTAAGATTGTTTAGGTTCAAGAAAATATTTTAAAACTTTGACTATTGAATATTTTGACTCCGATCCATTTGTAATCTAGAGGAGAAGTTAAACAATTAAAAAAAACTGATCGTATTTTTTCTCTATATTTATCCAAACTTAAAAAAGTTTATTGGAATTGATGGAATAGTCAGGTACAATTGGTAGGGCGATGTCGTGGATACTTTGTTGGACACCTAAAGTTGTCCACTCAGCAATACATTATAGTATGACAAGGCAAGACAGCCAATTGTATGGATAGGCATTAATTAACACATATTTTGGAGTTAGAAACTTGCGGGGTTGGATAAGATTAAGAAGAAATTGATTCTTTTAATAAAAATGGTATCAAAGAAAAACGACTAAAGAAAGTCCAAATCATAATGATTCATTTTCAGTCTTAAGCTATTCCAGCGGTCCATATCAGAAGAGTTGTGCACTCAAACTCTAAGGTTGCGTCATTTGTATATATTCCGATTTTCGTGTTTTATGATTATATACACAATAACAGATATGAGGTCTGTCGATAATTGAGTAGCAGTAGTAATTATAGGCCCCATGTCAAATAAGACATGAGAATCATCCATCCCCACTTCATCAATATGGTCCGCAAATTTAATTTACAATGGAAAGGAGATATCTAGTATAGCCGAATAAACCATCCTGCACTCAGGAACACCTTAAATGGAGCCACTTCTTTGGTGAACTGTTCTAAGTAACTAATAATGTCAACCTGGTCTTCCAAATTATATTGGATGCCTTACGCATCCTTGTCTCCACCGCCTCTGGTAGGGTTTGTGGTCATTGATTTTACTAAGAACCCTGCCGTTGAGAACGGAGATTTGCTTCTCATCCACCTACTACCTAGAGTCAAACAGAGTAGAGTAGAGTTTGAAAAGAGAGATTACCCATATTATGTAGTTTACAAGTTTTATATTGACCGATTGGACTTTTGATGTGAAAACACATCCCCAAACTTTTATCTAGACTCTAGATGGATCTTGTGCATATTCTGCAAAATAAGAATTTAAATTTGTTTATGTTTAGTATAATTAAAACGGCTTCTAATTTACATAAAACTATTAATAGAAATTTACTTAATATAGACATCTATATTACAGGTCAAAAAGTTATTTTTGGGTAATTTCAATAATTAATATTAAATTTATGATCTTAATAAATTATTTAAAGAAATAATAATTAAAAGTCAAACTGTACTGCCAATTTAATGTTATTAGTATGAAGTGCTTAGAAAATGGAAATAGTTAAGCCCAAAACCTCTAATATACTATAGGAAGTTAAAATCCCTAAAAAGAATTGTCAGGGCTATTCCTTGAAACCCAAATCAAGATTTGTCATAATAAAAATCGCATATACTCAAATCCTTGTATTGGATTTTTTTTTTTAAAAAAAAAAGAAATCTCAAAGAGGATTAGTGAAAGGTTGGGGGAGTAGAGTAGTCAATGACGGCTTGATTGTTACCAACAGCGAAGCCATGTGAGGAGTTTGGAGAATAACATTACACAAATTATCAATCACCAGCAATAGGCCAAAGCCATCCAATTCCATATTTCCAATATAATACACATCATCCATGTATTAGGATTTAGGTGGGCGCTCACTCGTATGATTTTTGCCAGCTGTCACTACATTCCTCTTCTCCATTTTACCCCTATCACATCTCATTTATTTGTTTTTTTTTCTAAATGTTTTGGAGGACCTCAACTATAAAAAAAGTAGTTTTAAATTATATACACAAAAAATTTTAAACGATTTTATATATTATATACACAAGTTTTAAACGCATGTCTATTTACAATACTACCCCTTTTCTCCTGTGCTACTTTTCCAATAGGCTCAGATTTTCAGTTCATAATCATTATTCATATTGGAGAAATTAGTTGTTTGAAATAAACATCAAACACATATCTAAATATTTATCCTATAATAATCTTAACGTGGGTCGTGTATTTGAAATCAAAAGAGCAATTAGTTGTAAACGGATGAATGAGAAATATTTAGGGGGTATTCTGGTAAATTATCTGGAAAACAATTGTCTTATGACGTGGAGGTACGTCATGATGCCACTGCCTAAGCTATAATTGGAGGGACAGTTGGTTGGAGTAGTCACATTGAGTTGGACAAAAGACAATAAGTCCACACCCACACCCTCTTAAGCCCCAGCATACACATTCATCGACAGAGACAATATCAGAATTAGCAACAAACACCTCGACAATACTATTGTTCGTTTCTCGGAAGATTTTCTTTTTCTTTTACTTTCACCGATTCAGCTCCTCCCCCTTGCTTCATTTCCTATCAATATTTAAATCTTTCCTTTGTGGGTATGTCAAACTTCTTATATGTTTCAAGCTAGCTACAGAAAGTTGTGCTTCTCAGTTCCTTCTTGCTTTGTTGTGTTCGTTACTGACAGACTTTGGTATTTTTATTTTTTTAAAAAAGATTCAAATTTATTATAGCTTTTTCAGAAATTAAGAAGATCATGGGTTACTGGAAATCTAAGGTTCTGCCTAAGATCAAGAAGGTTTTCGAGAAGGACAGCGCCAAGAAGGCTGCTGCTGCTGAAGCTTGCAAGTCCTTTGATAGTTCCAAGGTCTCTTTCAACTTACCATAATCTTCTGTTTCCCTTTCCCACCAAACCCACATATGTTTGATCTTATGACAATATTTTTTTCACGTTTATTCTGTAATTTATGTTCTTCAGGAAGAAATCACTAAGGAGTTTGAAGACAAGAAGACGGAGCTCCAACCTAAGGTCGTAGAAATCTATGAAGCTTTATCCACCGAAGTCAAGGTGTGTTTCAACTCCTGAACGATAACAAAAGTTAATGAAACAGGATTGGGAAAAAGAGACAAGAACGTGCGCTGTTATTATTGCTAACACTATTATTTTCTGATTTTGATTTGGAACTATAGAGCTTAGTGAAGGAACCCAAGGAAGCAGGATTAAAGAAGCAATCCGTGCCCGTTCAGAAGTTCCTTGAAGACCTCGTTAAAATCGGTATGATCTAATCCTCAAAATCTTCTTTTCTCTCACATTTTCTTTTGGAGTTCTGAAAAGCAATGGTATGAACTGTTTATATGGTTATGCATGGAAGCAGAGTTTCCAGGATCGAAAACAGTGTCAGAAGCGTGTTCCAAGTCGGGAGTAGCCTATGTTTCAGGTCCGGTATTCTTCATATTCGAAAAGGTCTCAACCTTCATCGTCGTGAAGGAGAAGGCAGTAGAAGCAGAAGCAACTCCAGCGACGGTGGAGGAAGCAAGTGGTGTGAAAGAGAAGGAAATCGCTATGGAGGGAGAGAAGAAAGAAGATGCGGTAGTGGCAGTGGAGGCTGAAAAGGCCGAAGCAACGGAGGCTCAAAAGGTGGAGAAGACGGAAGCTGAGCCTGCGAAGGCAGAGGAATAGAAAACTTGTGAAAGGCAGAGAAAGGCACAGCCACGTGAAAATTGATTTTATTTATGTAAAGAAATATTGTTGTCCGTGTGGGATTTTGTTTTATTTACGTGTGTTGGTTTGTGTTAATTTGTAATACATTTAATAGAGAAAACTGAAAAGTGATTATAAAATCGATGATGTTCATGACAATTGATTCTTATAAAACCAAGCCCGTCATTGATTTGCAGTCTGAATATGAGCTTAATTTTAAATAGCTCGAAATTTGATTGAATTCAAATAATTCAATTTATTTTTATTTATGATTCTCATAAAACTCATTCATCAAACAAAAAATCAAGAAGCAGAAAAGGAAGCTATTCCTAGCAAATAAAATAAGATAGAACCCGTTTTTTTAGAAAACAAGAGAAAGTAAAAAAAATCATAAGAAAGAAAAATCTTACTCTCTCATTTAATCAAAATAGAAGCACATCTAAATAAGAAAAAAAGAAGAAGAACAAGAAGAGATTTAGACATAAAAAGAGAGAGAAAACACTCTTAAGGGTAAATTATAAAAAAATTCAAATTTCATTTAACTTTACAATACTTATTTGAACTTTAAAAAAAGATAAACTGTTGAAATTTGTATTTTCTTAATAAAAATAACATGTTGTGCATAAAGTTAACAATAGTAATATGATACACCATATCACCAAACTCATTAGACACATAAATAATACATGACTTATTAGTGCCACAAAAAATTAAATATTTAAAATTTTTAGAAAATAAAAATATGAAAGTAATGCAACCTCATAACCACGTAAAACCACCAGAATCATAAGGAATTAGAACATTAGCATCATCTTCAAATCAAGTAAGAAAACTTGACTTTAACCAAAGCCACTTATTAGAAAAGCTGTAAGGATTTTGATTGCCATAAGTTACCCTGATAAGATCAGATTAAGTTCTTGTTAAAGAACAATGAGAAAATTCTCACAAAGTAAAAAAAAATCAATTTTGATTTCTATATTAATAATCCACAATTACATTAATAAAATATCTTTTATAGCTATAAGCTCTTAAGAACTAGAATCTTAAAAGGAAAATAAAACTAAAATCTTAAAAGAACATTCTTTATCAAATGTACAAAGGATTAAAATACTAACTATTAATGCTACTTTAACTAGGGCTCTAAGAATCCTATTTTAATTTATAATCATAATGTCATAAGGAATCCTAATCAAATTAGAAATAATCCTATAACAAGTCTTGATCCAAATAGGAAATTAAAAATAATAACAAAACAATTTTAACACGCTTTTAGCTTTATGTTTAAGTAATATATAGCCCAATTACAATAAAACATGTTGACTTTTAGAAAAAAAAAACAAACAAAAGTATTTAAATAATTTTGATTATGGGAATTAGGCTCCATTTAACTTTTAAAAAAAGGTAGATTGGGTTGTTCAACATTCCTTAAGCCTTATTCTTCATATATTAAGCATACTTCATCTTTAATAACATGTAAAAAAAAGTGATTAATCTTGAATATGCACTAAATTTATCTTAAAACAACCTCTTTTTCTTGCATCTCCATGATTAATCCTTGCAAAGTTATCTTCTTGAGTTTGTTCCTTGTCCTAGTTATTAAACCTTCACTTAATTCTAAATGATCATAACAATAGTTGGAAATAAGAGTTTATGCAAGCTGATCTTCATCATTCTCTCCCTCTTTGAAAGGATTCGTCCTCAAATCAACTACATCATACATAGATAAACTAGAAATATTAAAAGTAACACTCATATTACCATAGTTACTTGGCAAATCTAGTTTCTAGGCATTGTCATTAATCTTCTCCAATACTTAACAAGGTCTATCTCCTTTAGGCTATAACATAGACTTTCTTTGAGCATGAAACCTCTCCTTACTCATATGAACCAAAACCCACTCTAAGTATTCAAAAATAACATTTATACGCCCCTTATCGGCTATATATTGCATATTGTTTATTCTTTCTCTCTATGTTAGCAAAATCCTTGACACGTAAATTCCTAATAAATTCTACCTTATAGTTACCATTAAAAGTAAAATATTCAGTAGACAAAAGTAAGGTATCCAAATGACTTAAAGGATTAAAGTCATAAATAATTTCGAAAGGACAATAAGAAGTGGTAGAATGAACTGACCTATTATGTACAAACTCAACTTGCAATAAACAATATCCCATAGTTTTAAGTTTTTCTTAATGATTATATATAATAAAGTAATAAGTGTTATATTAAATACTTCATTTTATTCATCCGTTTAAGGATGTGCAATAGTAGAAATTAAGAGTTTAGCTCCTAACTTATTTTAGAAAATACATTAAAAATGACTTTAAAAATTAATTTATCCATTACTTACTATTATTTACGCAATCCATGCAAATATACCATTTCCTCAAAGAAATAATAAGCAATACGTATTGAATCGTTGGTTTTACAAAGTGCAATAAAATGTGTCATCTTATTAGACCTATCAACAACAATAAATATATTATCATTACCACTTTGAGTCCTAGGAAAACCTAATACAAAATCTATAGTTGTGTCAATCTAAGATTGATTAGGTGTAGGTCAAGATGTATATCAACCATGCAACATTACTTTATATTTTGCTTGCTTACATGTTATACACTTATCACAAACATATTGCATATCATGTTAGGTCAAAAATGTTCATGCAATATACTTAAAGTCCTTCGCACACCAAAATTACCCATTAAAATGCCACCACGAGTATCTTTGACTGGTAGTTCACTCAAAGAACATATAGGTGTACATAATTTATCTTTTTTAAACAAAAACCCATTATGTCTATAATACTCACCATATGCACACTTAGAACATGCATTCCACTCTTGGTCAAAGTTAACATGATTAACATAAATATTCTTAATAAACTCAAAGCCAAGTAATTTAGTTTGCAATGTAGTAAGTAATGCATACCTTCTAGATAATGCATTAGCTACAACAATTTTCTTTTTAATCATGTGCTTAATCATATAAGGGAACATCTTCACATATCTCTTATTAAGCTTACCTTGGGATGTCAAAATTTTAAGCTCTCACAATCAAAATAGATTATGAATTCCTTCGAGCATAAATAATATTGCCCTGTTTGTAGAATTCTTACTAATGCGTACAACTCTTTATCGTAAGTAAGATAGTTTAATACTGCCCTTTCTTTTTAATAAAGTAAACAATCAATTCAAGTCTTGTATCAAAATAAACACTGTACCAATTCCAGTGCATCACATTCAACCTCAAAAGCTTTGTTAAAATTAGGCAAACATAATTTAGATACATTAGTGAACTTATCTTTTAAAGTATTAAAAGCTTTTTATGCATATCATCCCACTTAAATGCAACATTGTTTTTAACAAGTTTATTTGAAGGTACTATAATATAACTAAATTCTTTTACAAACCTGAAGTCCTTAATTGCCTTAATCTTATCTTCATTTACCCTTATTCCATACGAACTCATAATAAAACTAAGAAAAAGAACAAGTTCCATATAAAATGCCCACTTCTTAAGATTAAAATATAGTTAATGTTCTCTTAAAACAGGAAATACATTATGTAAATGTTTAATATGACCATCCAAATTCTTGCTATATTTTATATATTATCAAAGTTGACTATAATAAATTTCCCAATCTTAAAAAGCAAAACATTATTCATTGACCTCATAAAGGTGCCTTTATTAAATCAAATAGCATCACTAACTATGCATATAGATTATATTTTATCTTAAAGGAAAATTTTCATTCATCACCCTCTTTATACAAATTTGATAATAATCATTCTTTAAATCAAATTTAGAAAACATACAAAATCCATGTAATTTATCAATCATATAATCTAAATTAAGGATAAATTGTTTATATTTTATAGTAATTTATTGACGGCTCAATAATCAACATGCATACACCACGTTTCATATGTCTTTGGCACCAAAATCACAAAAACTGAATATAGACCTGGTAGGTTGTCGTTAGCCTACAAATTTAATCCCCTACTTAAATTGATTTGTAGTATAGTGAAGCAAGGGTATCGTCCCACAGAGATCA
>JANZLX010000005.1:31653490-31671893 GCA_025531955.1 Erythroxylum orinocense
AAATAAAATAAAATATATTAAATAATTAATACTAATATTTTTATATAATTAATAATAAAATAATAAACTTCCTGCAATAACCATTTCAATATAAGGGGTATAAAAGTTATTTATTATACATTACATTCCATTTCATCCATCTTGTAAACAATATTTTATTACATTACATTATGAACCCTTCAATCTTTCCCAAATAATTTTTACTATATTAAATTTCATTCCATTATAAATCATTATATTCCTTTCCATTTTATTACATTCAATTCTATTTCATTAGTTAACATCCAACTAAACGAAACAGATTGCATCTCATAAAAATAATAGCTAATAAACAATTGTTTATTTAAGAGAGTTTAAATTAGATAATATTATTATTGTCCTAGTTTTTGAAATTTAGAGAGGAGCAATGTATTTGAAATGGTTCCTTGCTCCGCTCGAACAAGTAAGATGCTTTTTCAACAAAATAATAGACGCAGGGAATGAGAAAGAAGGAAGAAATGCATTACTGGATTCAAGCGTCTTCCTCAGATTTCATTGGACCTCTTCCCCAACCTCGCAGGTGTATACTATTAAGTTTCCGTTCTTCATCCCCTCTCAGTATCATTGTTTAACTGAATTCCCGGTACAGTGGCCACACGGCTGTTTTGATTGGCAAATCCAAGGTTGTGATCTTCGGTGGCCTTGTGGGCAAGAAATTCCTCTCTGACGTCTTTGTCTATGATATCGGTACTCACTCAATTTTCTCAATTCTTCACTTGTTACTTTGTTGACTCGCTTTCTTCCTTGCTGTTTGTAAGTCAATTCTGCTGAATAACTATTCCAATCTGATTGTTTTAGAGAACAAGTTATGGTTTCAGCCAGACTGCAGTGGAAACGGGTCTGATGGACAAGTGGGTCCCAGCCCACGAGCTTTTCATGTTGCTGTTTCTATTGATTGTCATATGTTCATCTTTGGTGGCCGATCTGGTGCCAAAAGGTTTGTACTTTACACAAAGATGAATTTGTAGATACTTGTGCTACTATTCTATCATACGCCAGTTTCATGCTTTGGGGATTAATTTAGAAGGCATTTTATTGACAATGATGTTGGGTCTTCAGGTTGGGTGACTTTTGGGTTCTAGATACAGGTAAGAATCGTACCTATCTATTCAACTGCTTAAAAGAGTGCATGTTATCAGATTAATTGAAGTCGGCAAGAACTCTTTTTTGGTTCCATTTGCAACAATGACGACAACCTTAAATTATTGCAATGCATTACTCCGTTTTCATGGGTGTTTGCGTATATTGAAAATAGATTTGAATGTTGTTGGCATTCTAGTTGTTTGAATTCTTCTTTTAAACTTCTGGATCATTGATTGGCATTTGCTGTAGATATATGGCAATGGTCAGAGCTGACCAGTTTTGGTGATTTGCCTTCACCTAGAGACTTTGCTGCTGCTTCATCTATTGGAAACCGAAAGATTGTTATGTGGGTGCTGATTTCATTGTTTTGTGAGCTTGAAAATGTTCTGTCATCTATGGTTAGTTTATGAAGATCTATTGAGTGCAGGTATGGTGGCTGGGATGGCAAGAAGTGGTTGTCAGATGTGTACGTTTTGGACACAAGTAACTTCTTTTCTTTTTCTTTGAGATGTATTATCTATCTTAGGCTATTGCTTTCCAAATAACATCGATTAATGAGTTTTATTTTCTTCTTCTTTTAACAGTTTCGCTTGAATGGATAGAGCTGTCAGTTATTGGTGCGTTGCCACCACCTAGATGTGGGCACACAGCTACCATGGTTGAGAAACGATTGCTTGTCTATGGTGGTAGAGGTGAACTAGCACGCAATAATCTGAAATTAAAATAACTCAAAAAATGCGTTTTTTTGTTTTAAGTTTTTGTCCATAGCAAGAGTATTTTGTCAAAATCTGTGAAATATGTTAATATGCCTGCATCTTATTACATTTGTTTGGGTGTAGTTGAAGTTATGTTCCTTTTTCCATTTCTTCAAAATTTTCTCTGTCAATAATAATGGTGTGAAATCCGTTCCAACCAATACAATAAACAACAGATATGCCATTATTAAACACTTTTCACTGAACGCATACCTGATCTGTATATTTTCTTTTATTTACTAAGCAAACGGTTTCTCTTCATGTTTTATTGACATGTAATTGGGTAGGAAGCTAACGAGCATTACTATTGATAATTTTCATCAATTCACTTAAACTTTTGAGGGAATTTTGTATGGTTTAATAGCTTCGTGTGAGATCCACATCTGAATACCCCACCATGATACTCTTTGTTGTCCATGCGATTGTTTGTGGGACTTTTACATGATAAAACAGATATCTTGATTTTAACAGGTGGTGGTGGGCCAATCATGGGTGATTTGTGGGCTTTGAAGGGTCTTATTGAAGAAGGTTAACAGTTGATTCTTTTCATCTCCATTAATTACTCTGTCAAATGTCTGATTTAACTTATAGAACCTGACTCTTATACATTATGCTTACATTTTGCTCTTTTTCCCTTGAGGTCTCTTGTGATATTGTAATCATTATGTACCGTCTTTATATCTTCTGGTCCTTAGTGAGGCAAATTTATATTTTTGGTATATTAGTTTTGTAAATTTTTTGGGGATAGGGAATGCTTATTTCTTTGCATTGATTGGATGGAAATCTAGCATCTTGCACAGATAGTTGAACAGGAATAAAGATTAAGAGTGGGATTTTCCTATTTTGACTGTCATCTTTGGAAATTTGTGTTATTTCATTTATTCTTCAATTGTCACTTGAAGTTGAGTGTCAAACAGAATTTGGCTGCTAGAAGTGTATCTTTTGCTGGTGCATAATTCCTTAAATTTGTGTGCCAAAAATTTTCAATCTAAATCTATGGTGTGTTGACCCTTTCACAAAACTGAATTTCTATTCTGATCTTGAGCATCTACTAGGTTGAATTATGCCATTGCCTTTGTTGAAATAGTTATAAGTTCTGAAGTGAAAAACTTAGCTAAGCTGATATTGTTGAGTCTTAATTAGAATGATTTGCTTAGCCCTGAAGGAATTTACAAATTAGATCCCTAATGTTGTGTAAATGTTTTTTTGTATTTGTGGAAGAAAGAAAATGAAGCACCTGGATGGACTCAATTGAGGCTTCCTGGTCAAGCTCCTTCTGCTCGTTGTGGCCACACTATAACTTCTGGAGGGCACTACGTAAATTACTACTCTAAAGTCCCTACCTTCATAGATAAATTTTTTTGAGAGTATTTGCTACTTTGTTCAACTTAATTATATGGATTTTATGCATTTAATATTATTCATAACAAATTTTGGAATGATTTATTTTAGTTCCTACATGCGTGATAGTTCTGTTGGTGCTTTTACTCATTTATGAAGTGGAATGGAATGCTAAACTTCTCTCATTGCAGCTCTTGCTGTTTGGAGGTCATGGAACTGGTGGCTGGTTGAGTCGTTATGACATTTATCACAATGATTGCATAGTTCTAGATAGGGGTATGGGTGTCTTAACATTTGTATTTCTTGATTTAAGTATGTTAGATTTTGCTGCTTAAACTTTGTACTACTGAGATTCAGGAGAGCTATCTTGAAAGCTAGTAATCTATGTTAATTACGACTGGCTTATGTTAATTGTTGTTGTTTGTACTTAACTGTTTGAGAATTATAAAGCGAATCTATTTCCGTTCAAACTCAAATGACTCTCTGTAAGATGTTAGGTTTGGAGGAAAGTGTTTACTGATTTGGTTATTACAATGAGAACAACACATCCTGCTGTTATTTGCATACATAACAGTGCCATCTGTAGATGATTTTAATGACCTTGACTGTTTCTTTGATTTAGTTTAATTTGTTATTGTTCTCATGCTGTTCATTTTGACAATCATCTCAATGATCTTATGACATAATATGGTTGTAAATCTATTCAAATTTATTTCTGCGAACTTGCGTGCTTATGGCTTAATGTTTGTTTCTTTCCTCTTCTCCCATCTGAAGTTTCTGCGCAATGGAAGCGCTTGCCAACTGGTGGTGACCCTCCTCCTGCTCGAGCATACCACTCTATGACATGCATTGGTTCACGATATCTCTTATTTGGTGGCTTTGATGGGAAGTCGACGTTTGGTGATATATGGTGGTTGGTTGCAGAAGGTACCTCCTATTCTCTTTGTGAAATTTGAAGTACTTAACTGATTCCTTCATCCTCAGAATGTCATTAGTCTTTGATGAATCTTATTTGTGATGAATATGATTTTTAGCTGACCTTCTGGACAAATAGAAATTCTAACAACCTATCTGTGCTGGATAATAGTGTTCCACAATGCTGTGCAAGAAGGGGTCAAATTATAGATCACTTACCTTATTTAATATAAAAATTTGAGAAAATATACTGAACATGACGTCATGATCATGATTGTCTTTGACTTGAATGTTACATTTTTCTTTTATAGCTATCTTCAATTATCCAGTTATCCTTGGGAAATAAGGAACTGAGACCAGTGAATGCAGATGGTGATTTGATTGTACTGTGCTAGAATGTGGGAAGAAAGACAGAATGGAGGATGATATTGATCTAAAATTTCAAAACTTTAATAGTGAAACTGAGGATTTGAATTTGTCCTTTTCTATTTACAACAACCTCAGCATCTCGTTTTTTATCTTTTTGCATAGTTCTCATAGACCTAGAACCTTTTATAGTCATTGTTGTCATAACTATGTTGTCACATCTTACATGTTTTGCAGGGGACCCTATTATAAAGAGATTGACTGCTTCTTCACCCAGGAATCTATCTGAAAATAAGGAGGCAGATGATAATGACTTGTCAGCGATTAAGGTGTCAAAACAACTTCTTTAATAAGATCATGGTGTTTTCCCCAACCATTTAGTTGGTCAAAGATCTTGTTGCCATCTGCTTAGCTCTTAACTTTATGGACTAGCATGATCTTCTCTTTCAGCTGTGCACTTGTTAATGTTCTGCCAAAGGGAATGAGCTAGATGCATGTTTCATGTTTTAATTTTTTCGCCGTAACATAGAAAGGTGAACATACCTTACTGAACCATTGAGCCCAGTTACTCAATGGAAGAGGACGTTAACAAACTTAACATCCACCAGGGCTCAAATTCTGGTAAAAGCTTGTGCTTTCCTATGTATCAAAAGAAGTATGTCACACTTATTGTTTAGATTCCAACAATATGTCTGACTATAAGGCTGTAACGACTGTAAGGGTTTGTGAAGTTATTTCAATTTCTGACAGACATTTCCATATGATTTGCCACGGTTATATTTTCATTTGCAACTTATGCTTCATATTTATAAAGCTTCGACAGATGATGAGAACAGCATTTGTTTATTGCAGTCCATTAATTTTGAATTCCACTTGAATCTTTATTCCCTCCTTTCTATTATGTTATTTCCAGAGTGCCTTGATTTTTTTTTTCTTTTTCATGATATCCTTTGCGCATGAATGACAGTCATTCCATGCAGGAAACAGAACAAGAAGACTTTGCCATCAATGAACTTCAAAGGAGAGTAGAATTTTCACTTTCATTTTCTAGTTCTGGACTCCAAATTGTAGATGAATTTGAAGACAGAGAGCTTCTTGAATTAGCCGAGAGGTTGACTGGGTATAAAGTTTCCAATAGTGGCCAGGTTTTGCATGCTCATCAAACTTATCTTTTCTGGTAAGCGTTTATACACATTCAATCAACGTGTCAATTGAACTGACATCTGGGCTGAAACAAATGCAATAGGAAATTCAGGCAGTTCGTGAACACTGGCGAAAGTCTTCGCAAAGGTCATTACCACTAAAGGAGCTTGGACCTTTGCTTCGTGACTACCAACGCCTGATTGCTCGCAGTCATTTGTAAGTAGGATATCTTGTAACTTGACCATAATTTTGGCTCTTTTAGATTTTGCAATAGTTGCATTTAGAATTGTAACCATCTTTTTTGTTTTGTTGGCACCTTCATGTTTAAAGCTGTTTCATTAAGAAAAGTTTGTGTGTTGATCCACTTGTTAGTTGAGCTATAGTACTTTTTCACTTGATTCCTTGCTTCGTAACGAAAGGCCAGTTGTCTATATTGGATTGACAGATTGTTTAAACATATTTTAGTTAGCAGCTTAACAGAATCTGGAATCTGTAACTAGATACAATAACTGGTCCGGAAAGGAAAAATGAAGGGTGTGATCATTGATTTGAAATATCATCTTTATTTTGTTAGAGATCTTGGTATATCACTTGATATTCACACTATAGCCCAACCATGATAAGCATGCTGGTGTTCAAATACTGAGAGTGCTATAAATACGCTAACTTCGATGAGAATAGTTGTTTGCTGTAGACACCTCTGATATCAATGTCTATTGATTTCTATACAAAACTCTCATATACGTATCATTTGTGGGGTGATGGTGGCTCACATCTGCTGTTTGTGTGTAGAGCTGATGCATGCTTGGTGGGGTCTACTTCACTTGAGAAAAATACACATCATTTTTATCACACGAAAAATGCTTCTCAGGTATGTATCATGTCCACCAACGTTTATCATATTTGAAACATTATTCTTATTTTCTTATATTTTAGAGAATATAATAATTTATTTTTCATTGCTAATAATAATAGGGCTCATCGTCTAATGCAATCATGAAAAGCTTGATCATAGATTCTAGTTTTAGATGAAGCCACTGTGACAAGTTGTAGAATTATGTTAGATAAATTTAGGGTAAAAGACATAGACTTCCCTTATATTTTAAGAAATTAAAAAAAACTCTAATCTTTTAAATTATAGAAAAAAACTCCTTTTGGTTTTAAATTCTCGATTTTTTTTAAATTTTGGTTAAAAAATAACATCGAAAAACACATCTTATAAATATTATATGTGCACCAATCAAATGTCACTAATGTGGTAACCTAACCCAGTTATTAAATTTGGCTTGAACTAATTAAATTGGACTTAAATTATTAATTTAATATAATTATAATGAGGGTTAATTACAAAAATTTGCAAACTTCTTGCTATATTTTAATTATAGTTTGAACTTTAAAAAGTAGCAATTAAATACTCGAACATTCAATTTTTCACAAATATAATTCGACGTTAATTCTTCCGTTAATGTCACTGATGTGGCTTGCCATATCAACTAACAATTTTATCATGTGGATGACATGTGGATTTTAATTTCCATGCCAGTATATTATAAAATAAATACATAAATTTAATTTAATTAATTTACCATAATTTATAATATTTAAAATTAATAAAAATGTTACTGTATAACAAATCCAAGACTTATATCCTCACTACTTCCCTCAACTTTCATTTGTCAATTTTTTTTGCATTTTAGTTTCTTTACTTTTTTCGTTAACTACTTATTACTCTCTCTTTTTCTACCATAATCTATCTCTTATTCTTTTGCTCTTTTTTTTTTTGTTAATATTATCTTTATTGAGAAATTAAAGGAAAAGCAGAGAAGGTAGAGAGGGAGAGAGAGGAAAAGTAGAGAAAATAGAGAGATATAGAGAAATTTAGGAAAGATTCTTAGATCATTTACATCTATGCTTTATTTTGAAAATTTAAGTTTTCTTTTCCCCTTTTTCTATAGCCTCAGTTGTATGTTGGTTTGCCCTTTCATGTTCCAAGCAGAGTGAGAGTTGTGTTTTTCTCTTAACTCTTACACCCTTCTTGCCATATTTCTTGACATTGATAGGTACATTTTTCATAAAATTTAGAGAAGAGAGAGTTCAGAAATGATGAAGAGAAACTGAAGAGAGACTAGAGAAGAGATGGTGAGAGATGCAATCTAGAATTTAGAAGCTAGGAGTGAGAGAGAGAGAGAGAGAGAGTTCAATTACACTTTGATGTGGTTTACCACATTAGAGCCGTTAACGTAAACAATAACGTCGAGTTATTTTGCGAAAAATTGAAAGTTCAAAAATTTGTCACTTTTTAAAATTCAGCTATAATTGAAAAGTTTTGAAAAGTTTAAGATTTTTTTTTTTAGCTAGCCCTTATAATAAATTATTAGTTTGAATCGAGTTTAATTAATTTAGTCAAATTTAAGAGTTAGATTGTCGTGTAAACAATATTTAATTAGTAACGTTCATGTTGTGTATGTAAGAGTAAGGTTTTTTTTTAGAAAACTGAAAATTATAGATTTTTTTTGAAAATTTTGAAAATTAAAAAGGTTTTTAAATCATATGAGAGTTTTGTCTTTTATTCAATAAATTTAATATGATCTCGCCATAAATAAATGACATTTGGATCATGCTTCTTTTGGACGTTTTATGGACCTGCAAAAGCGATGCACTAATAATGCACCCCAAATCTCCTGTTCAAATTACCCAGTACCAACCCTGTCCCACACAAGTGGATGGCTTAGATCTACTTGGACAGGGTTGGTACTGGGTAATTTGGACAGGGGATCACTTCCCCTAATAATGTGTCACCTGGTGGAAATGTTTCTCTACATCTCTCCATGTTTCCTTGATCATCAAACACAAGGAACAGTATCACTATCGTACACCTTCATGTGTTTACTTATTTGTCTTTCAGTGGAAGGTTTCATATATCATCAGATTTATTATTTGTCTAATTTTCAGTTGCGTATGGATGATATTTCGAAGCTTCTGGCAGAGTACAAGCAGCTTTCATCCAATTAAAGATCAGTGTGCTAAATTTGCGTGGCATGAGAAATCATGGCTTCAACATTTCCCTTATTGTAATATCATTTGTCTTGAATCATGTCCGGAAACCTTTTCACAAACAGATGCATAAGCTTAACCTTTTGTATTATATATTTACTATCTGTATGAGAATATGTGGATGCTGAAAGTTATTATAAGAGCACTATTTTTTCAACAATGGAACATTATGAAAAGACGCACATAATTGGATTGAGGTAATAAGCCTATACGCTGGAAGAACTCAATGCCTGGACTCAATATTCTTGCTCATTTCCTCCAATTTCATCATCCGCAGTCTTTCACTCTCGGTTAGCAGCTGGTAAAGCAGGACAAAGTAAACAAAAAAGGGAAAGTAGCAACTAGACTAGCTTTATTTTTCACGGTCTTCAGTTGCTAAAACTGCCCTTTTTACTTCATTTAATTGTTGCCTATATCGTAAAATTATAATATTACCCCGCTAAAGGTTTGCCTATACAGTTCTAAGTGCATCTTGTAGGCCAGAGAGCAGATAAAATATAAATAGTCAAGTAAAAAAGAAAAGAAAAAGTTGCAGGGGGTACCTCCATCAGCGTGGAGACAAGCTGAGCTTTTTCTTTATTCTTTTCGTTGAAAGCTTCCAGGGCTTCTTTGTACTCTTTCTCCTGTGCACATATTGAATGTCCCATGTTCCGAAGATACTAAGGATGTCTTGTTTGTTTTAACACAAGTGACTACAATGAAGTAAACGAGAACAACAGTAATAATACCGAGGGTAGAAACTGTTTGCACCTTTTTCTGGCAGCTCAACCCCAGTGGCTTCAGCTCACGGTTGGCCGTGTCAATCTTCTTCCGAACCATTGCAACTTCCTTCCTCATGGGATCACCTAGCACTTCAAGCTCCTAATAACATCACAAAATTCTCTTTCAAGTGAATTTGGTCACACTCTCTGTACATGAAAGTGAAACCATTTTTCCTTGCAAGAACTTACTTCCCAAATGTGTGTCAACCGTCTAGTTTCCTCTTCGGCACGGCCTAGTTGAAGTTCAACTTTCTCCTTCACTTCCATCTTCTTCCTCTCAATCTCTTCTTCTTTAGCCTGAAACGCGGATATGGCAAATCTTGACACTTCCTGATCTCCCTCATTCTCTTCCATTGATAGCCTACCCAAACTTACCATTTGCTACTGTAAGATGTTGTAGTTAAAAGTGTTTACGCAGAACGCCTAAATGCTGTTATATAGTGTCCTCCTATCCCTCGCTTTGTGCTGTGCTGGTCTTGCCGTTGCTTCAAGATTCACTTTCTCGCGAAGGAAGTTCCTTGCTTTTAACAACATTCCACAGAAAGCAAAGAGAACTTTACATTTCCAAGAAGCTCAACGGAACTCTTGCTTTCTTTTGAAAACATTCCCAAGTTAGTTAACCAAAACGCATTCCGAGATTTATGGCAGTGGACTCTTTAATCTTGACAGGACAATCATGTCCCAAAGTTGCTCTTCGTATCCTAAGAGTGATCTTAAAATGGTTACTACTTTATGTGTTAAGGTACTATTTAACTGTCCCATAGTGTCTAAATGATCCTCCTTCGCTTGATGTAGTTGGACTGTCAATTTCTCGTATATTGGATTAGATGTTAATGTTTTCCTCCTCTAGCAACATTGAGGCTGTGCATTACTATCATCATAAGAATAGACAAAGAAGGTTCCTCTGGTTGCTTAAACTAAAAGCTGTCCATGTTATTCACACGGTTAGGTTAGGTTAGGAGGAACTAAGTTTATCACTTAGTAGCCTATTGACACTCCGTTTAAGACTTGAGGTCGATATTTATCTCAAATGAGAATAATTAAATTTAAGATACTGAAGATACTATGAAAAGAGGAAGCTTATGCACTGATCGGCCTCTAATTTTCCAGGTTACAAAATATGGGGCCACAAATAGTTCCATAATATTCAGACATGTGTAAGAGATCACATATGAATGATTAGTTATCAAATTATTATTAACGTTAGCCCATTCTTTATAACAATGTTGGAATTTTTAAGAAAAGAACATGTACAAGATGAGATTAGATAAAGATAAAAGAATATATAATACTCAAGTTTTATTATATTATCCAAATAATAAACTTGGCGGTCTTGTATAAGCAAAATGTAAAAATAAAATAAAATAAAAAATTCAATAACTGTTAAATAGAGATTTCCGTCAACAAATCTAACTTATAAGATAGGATTAAAAACAAACTAAAAACCTATTCAAAAAGAAATTTAATAACCCTATAATTTTGAATTAATTCCCAACATTTTCCCTTAATTCAAAATTGTAAAAAAATTCACAAGGATGAAGCACATCTCTCAGCAATTCTTTATCGGTGGCAAAAATATGGATCATAATCATAGAGATTATAGCTACGTTTATGTCATTTATTTTACCATAAATAGTCTAGTAACTGTATATATTATTAACTAGAATAGAATTTCATTAGTCAAAGTATTAGATGTGTATGTATTGTTAGCAAAAACAGGTTGTACAACAATTCTTATTTAATGGAAAGGATTCCTAAAGGAGGGCATTCAACCTTTTACTCAAATATTGTTACGGTGTTAGAGCCTAATAGCAGAGCACTCTAATTGTTGTTGGTCTGTGATTTTGGTTATGTTTTTATTTTTAAGAATTCTAGGAATTTTTGGATTTTTTTTGGAATGGATATGGAGAATATGGGTGGTAAACTACACACAAAAACTTTAGCTATCAAATTCACAGGGAAGAATTATGCGGCATAGGAATTTCAATTCAGAATGTTTTTGAAAGGAAAAGAACTTTGGGGTCATATTGACGGTTTATCTACTGCACCTGAGGATGCTAAGGAGTTTGCCCAATGGGCAGCAAAGGATGCTAGAATCATCTTTTGGATTCTAGCATCCATTGAACCATATATGGTACAATTTATGCTCTTTTGTTACAACGAAGGAAATATGAGATTATCTACAACGCATATACCATTAAGAAAATACTGCAAGACGCTTCCAAATTGAATTTGAGATAAGTAAGTTCAGTCAAGGTAATCTCTCCATTGAGTAGTATTATTCTGGATTTATTAACCTATGGAGCAAATATTCAAATATAATATATTCTAAGGTATCTAAGGAAGCTTCAATAAGTATTCAAGTTGTTCATGAAGTTAGCAAGCGAGATCAGTTTTTAATGAAACTGAGACCAGAATTTGAGACTACTCGAGCTGTTTTACTGAATAGAAGTCCAATTCTTTCTTTGGATGTAAGTCTTGGAGAATTACTGCGAGAAGAACAAAGATTGGCTACTCAAGCTATTCGTATTGACTCTAAGGAGACATCAACACCTATCAAAGTTGCTTATGCTGCCTAGGGAAAGAAATGAGGGAAAGGACTTATGTAATGCTACAATTACAAGGAATACGGACATATTGCTCGCAATTGTAGTAAGAAATTTTGTAATTACTATAAATAGAATGGCCACTTAATCAAGGAATGTCCTACTTGTCTTGAAAATAAGAAAGTTCAAGCCTTTCAAGCTGGTGTTTCTGTATCTAACAATAATGATTCTACATCAATAGCCGCTAGCACTAATCGAAATCTTATTACTCAAGAAATGGTCCAACAAATGATTCTCAATGCATTCTCTTCTCTTGGACTTCAAGGTTAAGGTAAGACCGTTCCTTCTTCTTGTATTGTTGATTATGGGGCATCCAATCATATGGCAGAATCATCTGAATTGTTACATAATATACAACTGTTGGATCCCGTTTCCGGAACCAACTCTTGAACCATAAAACATGAGCTTTGATATCACAAATGTTGGATCTCGTTTTTGGAACCCAACTCTTGCGGACTCATACATCTGTTGGACCCTGCTTGATTCCAGAGTCCAACGCTTGCTCTGATACCAACTCTGTTGGATCCCGATTGTTTCCGGAATCCAACTCTTGCTAAAACATGAACGCATGCATATTACCCTGAAGGGTTATTTCCAAGAACCCTAATTAGCCATCATTCGTTCATCTTCATTCTCAAAGACGTGAGCATTAACCCTCATTAGTCAATATCGGTTCATTTTCATTTTCATAACATCCCAAAAATTTACTCACAATTTGTTCAATGGCGTGCCCATACAAAATCAGTCACCATACTCGAACTCATTTCTCTTGCTTGTGAACAGAATTTGAAAATCTTCAAATCAGAATTCCCATTTGACTTATTCAAAGAAATCATATCCCTAAGTCTGTTCTTTATTTTGAAACAAGAATCATCTCAATCGGAGCTCTATAACTCAAGATATGCTTAAAAAGCTAAAGCGTGCACATACTCCAATTATGCTCTCATAACCGATCTCTTACTTGTTATAATTCAATCTTTCTCAAAACAACTCCAAAGAAAACCATTTTTCATGGGGAGATAGATACATGTCTTAGAAATTTATTGCTTCAAGAATCACTTCATTCGGAGGTTGGATGAGGGAGTTATGACCAAAAGAATCACAAATGTTTATACCCTTAATCATGCAGTGACGTCTTTTGGCGCGATTATCATAACTTTCACCAAAAATATCGGATTGATTTCGTTGTTGGACCTTTGGAAAAAAGACTTCGAGAGCTAAAATTTTCATGAAGATCACAAAGTTCGAGTCTGCCTCTAAGAGGGTCGAAAATTGCGATTTCGTGAAGTTGTCCCGTGAATGTCCGTTTAACGGATATTGATTGGCCAAACTGTACTTTTTTACTCGAGAAAGTTCGTTAAACGGACATGGGAGATGCTAAGGGTCCTTTTTGACCCATAAATATTATATAAAATATTAAAATAAATCTAAATAAAAATAATTTATTAGTAATAAAAATAAAAATAATTTATTTTTAAGTTTTCTTTAATTTATAATTATTATTAGTAATAAAATATTTATTATTATTTTAAAAAATAAAAATTCACAACAATTTAAAAAGTTGAAATAAATAAAATAATTAATTAAAATTTTTGAAAAAAAAAGGGAGAAGAAGAGCAGGGAGAGAGGGAGGGAGAACTTAAAAATTTTGTAAAAAAAGTCCCACTAATCGGTATTTAAACCCGGGATAATCAACCCTTTATTTCGTATCTATTTTAGCCTGCTACGGTACATACCGGTTAGTATGAAATGGTATCCACATTCTTAGGTAAAGCCTTACCTCTCAAACTTGACAAGTCCCTTTTCTTTTGTACTTGCATTACAAGTCTACCTTATGCTCTAACATCTTCAAGTAGCTTGAATTTGCCCTTTTTTAATGTTGTTATCAGTTATCAAAATTAGTCGCTCTAATTCACACCCTAAATTTTACGTCTTGTGAATGATGGCCTAAAAAGATATAAACATAAGGGAAAACTCAATGTTTTTGGGGAGCCTTAAGTATGGAAAGAAGAAGCTTTTTTCATACATTCTCTATTCCGCAACTTGTGCAGAAAAATTAAAAAAAGGTTAAATATTTTTACAAGTAATCACTTACTTGCTAGCTTTGTCTTTTTTACGAGACCAAACTTACTTATTTACTTTAATTTTTTGAGCCAATGTGGACACATTATATTATTTTGCTATATTTTTCAATTTTAAATATAGAATCATCATTAACTAAAATGAATTGTAATATCTTAACTTGTTTAAAATCCTTAAATTAAACCAAAAGCTATAAAAAGTTGTGCAACTTACGTTTGAAGTTTAGAGTGGCATTTGAAGAAACATGAATAGGGGATGTTATTAACCAATCAATTATAGCGGAATATGAAAAAGTAAAGGTTATGTAAATAAAGTTGGAACCCTACATCAGCGGCCGGTCCCATGGTCTAGTGGTCAGGACATTGGACTCTGAATCCAGTAACCCGAGTTCAAATCTCGGTGGGACCTTCATGCTTATGTTTTTCTTATTAAACCCCCTTGTCAGCGAAGCCTTAGGTATGTTCAAAGAGAGTGTCCGTTTCAGTTTAAACATTTTTGTTTTCAGCTAGGCTCATCATCTTGACTTAAAATCCAAAAATTCATGTTTCATTAGGTAGTCATTGTGAACTTTTGCCATGCTTTGAACTCAACAACTACCAAAAGGTATCCTACTTCTGTACTTTATTACGCAAGCTCACAAGTCTGGGGACTTCATTTCAGCCCAATAATGGAATAATTTATAATTGTACGTGTTGAAAAATGTCACAGTGAGCAAAGATTGGCCCTTAAGTGAGTGTTTAAGGAGCCATCTCCAGCGCATCTCCTATCCCATCGCACGCTTCCTCCCCTGAAGAGGTTGGAACGGTAAGTCCCTGTACTCGTTATTATAAATTGATATATATATATATAGAAATTGCTCCTTTTTATGTCTCGAGAATGATTTTATTCAATCACTCAATTTTCTGCATTACACAGAATACATTGTTGCGATAACCACTTGGTTTTGGAGAAGTGGTCTCCCATTGTCTTGTGGGCTTTGGAGGACTAGTGAGAAGCCAAATTTATAGATAAGTACCTTTTCTTTATTCTTAATTGTATATTTGGCAATATTTTAAAAAACAGTCTGGACTTTAAACTAGTGAGAGGAAAAGTTTGAGGTTTAAATATTTAATTGGTATTAAATTGTTACAAAATCAATATATAATAAAAGAGAAGTAAAAATTATAAAAATAACATATTTTATTAAAATAAAAAGAATATACCAATAGTTATCAATATATAATGAACTAATAATTCAAACTAAACTAATTGAATCTACCACAAAATTTAAAATAATAATAAAAATTAAAAGATATTTTTGAAGGAGGTTGTGTCTCGTTATTGTTATAAGTAAATTCTTCAACACTATTTAAAGACTCGTAAACTATGTTTTTATCCAAAATAACTGCAAAATTTTCTTTTACTGCATTCATAAATATTATTAAAATAAGATATCAACTAACCATCATTAAATGTTCTTAAGTTATTCGTTATGACAAACATATTTTCTTTATGAATTGCCTTTTAAAGTTCGATATAATCAAGATTAAGCATCAATTCTTTTTCGATCTAAAAATTATTATGATAAAAAAAATCAGTATCAACCAAATTCAATGATTTTAAGATCAGACTGAACCGGTCGATTCGACCAAAATAAGTTTAAACTTGCCTAATTTTTGATTCAATTTGTGTATATAACCTATATAAGAAAAAACTTGTTGAGTAAGTAATAAATCGACCAATTTTTACACAAAAAATTAATCAATTTTCTTAAAAAATCGACAATTAAATAATAAACTAAGAATCTATAAATCATCTTGAGCATGTGGGGCCTAGCTTTATTCTTGCACGTCAAGCTATATACCTCCTTGTTCTTGTTAATCTATTTTGACATTTGTTAACCTATCATTAATGCAAATTGAAGTTTTGTATAAAAGTTGAGATTTTTAATTTCATATATTTCATAAATCTTTTGACTTTTAATGAATTAACTTTTTCTTTTCAATTCTCTCACACAATTTAACTAATAATTATAGGATTAATTATAAAAAATCAAATCATTTGCTTAATTTTGCAATTATAACTTGAACTCCAAAACGTAGCAATTAAATGCTTAAATTTTTATTTTTTTCAATTTTAGCCTAACGTTAATTTATTCATTAACTTTATTGACATGACTTACCATATGTTCCAGAAATTCTAACTATTAATACACATTAGTTAAAATTAACACAAGTAATTAAGATTAATGAAACGACGTCATTTCAAAAAAATGATGCAGTTTAATCTCTAAATTAGTTAAACTGACCTCGACGACCTCACCCTTCATTTTTAATCTGTTTCTCAATGCCCCAAGCCTTTTCTCACATTGCAATGCACCAACAAGCTCTCCATTTTTAGTTCATTCTCCTAATGTCCTCATTCCTTTGTGGCTAATTGCAATGTGATGTGAGAGCAAAATGAGCTTCTTATCATACAAGAAGGGCTGAGAATATTAGGAGAACAAACTGAAAACAAAGGGTGATGGCATTAGGATAACAAATTGAAAACGAAGGGTGAGACTGTATGGTCTGTATAAACTGATTTAGGGATTAAACTGTGTCATTTTTTTGAAACAACATAATTTTAGTTATATAATTAAACGAGATCGTTTCATTAATCTTAATTACTTGTGTTAATTTTTGTTGATGTGTATTAATAGTTAAGGTTTCTGAAGCACGTAATAAACTAAATCAGCAAAGTTAACAGAGATACTAACGTCGAGCTAAAATTGGAGAAATTTGAAAGTTTGAGCATCTAATTGTCATATTTTGAAGTTCAAGTTATATTTGTAAAATTTTGCAAACTTTGAGGTTTTTTTGTAATTAACCCTAAATTATATCTTTCAAAATTTTATTCTTTATATCTTTATATTTTAATTAAAAATTTTGTTTAAACTTATTATTGTTAAAAATTGAATTACTATTTTTATCTTTAAAAATAATAACATTATTTAATCTTAATAATAAATTATATTTATCGAAATGTAGGTTCTTTACATGAGAATTTTTAAAATATTATTGTTAAAACTAATTATTATTTTTATTCTGAATTCGTTTAATAAATTGAATTATTAATTAGTATATATAAGTAGTTTTTGCTTAAGATAATTTAAGAATATATTAAAATAATATTTAAACTATAAAGAAGCATGTTTAAAAAGCATTAAAAAAAAGAAGTTAGAATAAAGGTAGGGTCATTTCTATTGACTTTCTTTGAAGTTACTTTAACTTTTATCAGTCTTTAAATAAATAATAATATAGAAATACAATTTTTATCGTTATTATTATTTTAAATTTTATGTTAGATTCAATCATAAATTATTATATTTATTATTAGTTTTTATATATTAATAGGCATTATTAGTGGCATTTTTTTATTTCAATAAACTATTTCAATCTATATTATAGTTTTACTTATTCTTATAATATTTACTTCTTATTTAATATATACCAGTTTTATAGCAGTTTAATACCAGTTGAACCTTTAATCCTTTAACATTTTCTTTGACCAGTTCGATGTCCGGTCTGGTTTTTAAAACATTGACTGAATCATACATTCTCTTCTTACTAAGCACTCTAAATACACAATAGAGAAATTATAAAGTCAATAATAAAAATAAATCAATTAAAAATAAAAACAAATCAATAAAATAGATGTTATTCATTATCATATTATAAGTAACATAAACAAGATCATTAAGTCTTTAATGTTTCAAATGATTTCGTTTCTTCGCATGAATACATTAAAAAACACTCTAATTATGTTTACAACTTGATGCAAAAGTTTTTTTATTAAGTAATCTACTAGCGAGTTTTCTCAATATTGAAGCACTTTCTTCAAATAATCTCCACCACTAATGTATTTTAAGTTAATAATTACGAGAAATAAAAATATATGTTATTAATAAGTAAATAATTAAATAAAAGCATGAAAATTTACCAGGTTGCATTCTTTCATTATAAGTTCACTCTTAGCAGATGATCTAGCAAAACTCCTTACACTTTCACAATATAATTTAACTTCTTTTGCTCTTTAATAGAGAATGTACTTTTTCATTCAATCACATTAAAGAAACTACCCATAATATCATTAATACATGCCTGTTGGCCCCGAACTTTTGGTTAAAATTAGAAATATTAAAAAGAATTTAAATGAGAAAGAAATTTATGAATTTAAGAAAATTTGATGAATTTAAGAAAAATTTATGAGAAAAGAATTGTTTAGTTTTGAGGACTTT
>JANZLX010000005.1:31671993-31682775 GCA_025531955.1 Erythroxylum orinocense
TCAAATTGAACAACCCATAACACATAATCACCAAAATTGATCTTAGCAAACTTAAACCCATACCATTCTTAAGCTATAAGAACCAAAACCCATTCAAAAATCCAACAAACCAAAAACACTCTTACCTTGATTCCTTCACCAAATGAGGAGTTTCTTGGCTCATATGGAAGCTCTCATGCTCCTATTCCTTTTTTCTTCATGAATCAATTTGAAAATCCCTCTTGAAGACCATGAAAAATTGAAACCTAGCTCTCCCTTTCTTCTTTCTCTTCTTCTCCACCGACTCTCTCCTCTCTTCTCTCTTTTCTTTGGTTTTTCTCCTCCCATTTTCGTGCTTCTCTTCTTTTTATATGAAAGCCCACACTTCTTATTTTCAATTGTGCCATTAATGAATGAGTAATGTCCAAATTACCCTTACATGTAAGCCTTGTAACTTTAAAGCTTAAGTGGTCTTCCAATTTTGCCCCTCATGCAAACATACCACCTTAATTCAATTTAATCCATGCCATATGGTCTTACTCACATTAACATGCTAATTACTCACATTAACATGCTAATTAATTTCACAAAATACTCTATTAAGACCTCACAATTCATTTAAGTCATGCTTAACTCCTAAAAATCAAGACCTTTTTCTAATTATGCAATTGAAGGAATTTGATAGAACTTCCTTCTAGACAAATGTTCCTTATTGTCTCACTTTTCTAATGACACCAAAATCATTCAATTTGGTTCTATATTCCAAAAGTTATACACCAATCATTTCAGACTGTTCTTATACTAAAATATTATCCTGTACTTGAATTCCATTCGAGAATTGATACTCTTAGAGACTGAATTACAACTCAATTTCATAAGACAATTTGTAGCCTTATCTCTCTAGTTTAATCTAAATAAAAAATCATCTCATTTGAATAACTAGAGATCAAATTATGGCTAAAACACCGAAGCATATTCAATAAACATATACATTTTCCTGCTTTTAACTTCCAATATTTCACATATAATCCATCTTGCATCTAAACCATCTTTTTCGTTTAATTTCAAATTCAAGAATCCTTCTTTTCTTTGCACATAAATAATTGCCAATAATTTTTCACTTAACAGTTCTAGCTTCCACAAAAGGTTCGGGGCCCAACAACAACCATATACTGGTACTCTAGATATCCAAATTGCTAATGGCAACAAGCTCCCAATCACAACCATTGGTGATATTGGACCTTCTTTTTGTCATGTATTTATTTCTCCTGAACTGTCTACTAATTTAATCTCAATTGGACAAATGGTGGATAATAATTATGACGTGCATTTTTCTCGTAATGATTGTTTTACGTAGGATCAAGTGTCGGGGAAGGTGATAGTGAGGGGGCCTAAAGTGGGAAGAGTATTTCCATTGCAGTTTATCATTCTTTAAACTTTGTCTTTGGCTTCTATTGTTATTAAAAATAAGGCTGCACTTTGGCATAAACAATTGGGCCATCCAAATAATGTGATTTTGTCTAATTTAATGAAGCGTGATTTACTTAGTGCAAACAATCAGTGTTCTTTTACTAGATTACCTCTTGATTGTTCCATTTGCAAACTTTGGAAAGTAAGAAATTACCATTCCCTACTTATGGTAATCGTGCCAATAAATGTTTTGAGATTATGAACTCTGATGTTTGGGGAGTTACTCCTATCCTTTGACATGCACAATATAGATACTTTGTGGCGTTCATTGACGACTATAGCTGTTTCACATAGATATATTTTCTGTATATTAATGCTGAAGTGTTTACTGCTTTTCAAAACTTTTTAGCTTATATTCAGACACAATTTTCCACTTTCATTAAGGTGTTACGATCTGACAATGGTGGTAAATATATGTCTCACGAATTTCAAGCCTTTTTGCAACAAAAAGGCATTATATCTAAGAGATCTTGTCCTTATACACCTCAATGAAATGGGGTGTCTGAACGTAAAAACTGTCATATGCTAAATATGGTTCGCACATTGCTCTTGGAGTCTTCTGTTCCATCTAAATTTTAGGTGAAGGTCAGTTTATTTGATTAATCGTTTGCGTTCACAGTAATTGGATTTTGATTCTCTTTACTATCGCCTTTTTGGTGTGCATCCTAATTAGCATATGCTTCAGGCATTTGGATGTGTTTGCTTTGTCCACTTGCCTATCTATGAGTGTCACAAACTTGCAGCTCAGTCTGTCCGATGTGCTTTTATGGGTTATAACACTACTCACAAAGGGTACTTGTGTTATGATGCTATTACTAATCAACCTTGTTTTTCCATAAATGTGTTTTTCTTTAAAAATGAGTATTATTTCCAGCAACATTTATCTCATTCTGATGGTGTCTTTCTTCCTAGTTTTGAAGATATCTCACCACAAATTGAGCACTTTAAATTTGGTTTTGTCTATCAACGTAGACAACCCCCATCATCACCATTTCCTCCAGACCCTGATCCCAATCCTGCTCTAGTGGCTCTTCGAAGATCTACACGTGTCATTCATCCTCCTAAGAGGTATGCTTTCTTTGCTATTTTAGCTAACATTACAGTTCCTACCTCTTACTCTCAGGCAAATAAATATCCATGTTGGATAAACACCATGCAAGAATAACTTCAACCTCTTCATGAGAATCATACTTGGGATGTTGCTTCCTGCCCTCCAGATACTAAGCCCATTGGCTGTAAATGGGTGTATTCCATAAAGTTGAAGTTAGATGGCTCTCTTGACGGATATAAAGCAATGTTGGTGGCACTCAGTAATCGACAAGAATATGACAAATTATAAGGAAACATTTGCACCAGTAGCAAAGATGACAACTGTGTGACTTGTTTTAGTTATTGCAGCTTCTAAGGGTTGGTCACTGAAAGAAATGGACGTCAAAAATGTCTTTTTGCATGGAGACCTTAAGTAAGACATTTATATGGCTCCACCACCGGGGTTATTTTCTACTCCATCTTCTGATGTTTATAAGTTAAAGCGCTCACTTTATGACTTAAAACATGCCCCACGTGCTTGGTTTGATAAGTTCCGCTATACACTTCTTAGCTTCTCCTTCGTTTAGAGTCAATATGATTTTTCCTTGTTTCTTTGCAAAACTACTAAGGGAATTGTCTTACTCTTGGTATATGTTGATGATATAGTTATTACTGGGACAGACTCTGAATTGATTTCTCAACTTCAGATGTGTCTTTAGCATTCTTTTCGTACGAAGGACTTGGGTTCATTCTAGTATTTTTTGGGCCTAGAGGTGCAATCCAATGTAGCTAGTATTTTTCTACACCAGCATAAATACACTAAGGAACTAATTGCTTTGGCTGGTCTTCAAGATGGTTGTTCTGTTGACACTCCACTGGAAGTCAATGTTAAATATCGTCGTGATGATGGTAATTTTCTCTTGAACCTCTCTTTATATACACAACTGGTGGGAAGTCTTAACTATTTGACAATTACTTGGCTTGATATTTCCTTCGCTGTTCAACAAGTAAGCCAATTTATGCAAGCACTTATGAACCTTCATCTTACCGTTGTTCGTCATATCATACATTATTTGCACGGATCTTCTACACGTGGACTTTTATTTCCTGTGAACTCTCCTATCCATTTGGTTGCCTATAGTGACACTGATTGTGCTGGTTGTTCTGACACTCGACGCTCAATTACCAGTTGGTTCATGTTTCTTGGTGATTCTCTTGTTTATCGGAAAAGTAAGGAGAAAGATCAAGTGTTTAAGTCCTTCACTAAATCTGAATATCGTGTTATGTCCTCCTCATATTTTGAAATTATTTGGCTTAGCGGATTGTTGGGTGAGCTTGGGTTTCCTCCAACTGAACCTACTTCGCACCCTGCTAATAATACCAGTGTCATTCAAATTGTTGCTAAACCTGTCTTTCATGAGTGAACCAAGCACATTGAAATCAGTTGCCACTCTATTCGTGAAGTATATGATGCTCGTGTTATCCCTCTTCTACATATTACTACTCATCTTTAGAGTGCCGATGTGTTTATGAAAGCTCTTTCCCAATAGCAACATCAGTTTTTTATTAACAAATTGATGTTATATGATCATCCAGCATCAATTTGAGGGGGGCCATCAGTGGTAAAAATTATGGATCATAATCACAAAGATTATAGCTACATTTAAGTGATTTATTTTACCATAAATAGTCTAGTAACTGTATATATTCTTAACTAGAATAAAATTTCATTAGTCAACGTATTAGCTATATATGTATTGCTAGCAAAAGCATATTATACAACAATTCTTATTTAATGGAAATGATTCTCAAAGGAGGGCATTAAGCCTTTTTCTTAAATATTGTTATTTTTTTCTTTAGAGAACTTCTTTCCAATCTTTTCAATAGAGCACTTCTCTCTATTCTTTAACATGAGCACTTCTCTCATTACTTATCTCCATATAACATTTCTCTCTATGATGTGATCACTTATGTTGTATTTGCTTATTCTTCACTGTTAAACTTGCAATTCTTTTTCAAATGTCCAAATATTTTAGGCCTAAAGCATCGAGACTTCCTTTTTTGCCACCAATGTTTCTCTTCATGACCAAACTTTTAACAATGGCCGCATTGAGGAATGTTTTCTTTCTTCTTTGATGATGGAAACTTTGCTAGATAAGTTCCCTCTACCATCTTTTCACTTTTTTGGTTTCTCATTGCCCTTCTTTGCTCTTAAGCTTATAAAACATTAATCACTCATAGGTCCCTCAAAATCTTTGAAAGTTCTAATACTAATCGTAGTTTTCTGATATGTGTAGTTTTAATATTTAAACCTCGATATTCCATAAGTGTACAAGTCATTCATTTAGTATCTAAGGTGTCGACCCACGAGGAGGGTTAATCTAATATTAAAATCTAAGGCCAAAACTAATCACAAAAATTCAAAATTAACTAAGTAAAACAATGATGCAATTGAATCAATTGATTCAATTCAAGAATTAATCACGAAATATTAACAGATCAGCAAATTGCAACACATACATCAAGAATCAACCTAAGAAACTACCAATTGAAAGAAAGGAAAATTTTTACTTATCTTTAACACTAATCTAATCAATTATGAATTGCCGGGTTATTAGTCCTGGACGATCCTAGGGTTGATTACTTTCTCTCGAGTTATAACCAATGGCCCTAAATTATAAACCCTAATCAGATTATGAAAATTGCCATTTCTCAATCCACAAGTTATCCAAACACTAATTAGATCCGAAGTTTTCTAATAGAATACCGGGAACTTATGTGATACCTCTCTTCACACAATTACCAATTTGATTGATTTATCTTTCTTATTAAATCACCTAATTCTCGATAGCCCAATTTAATTATTTTTCACTCGATTCACCCTCTCAGTCTATCACTAAATTTATGCAAGTGCAGAAATCAATCACAATGAATCCAAATAACATAAACAATCAGATTTTTATTGAATCAAAGATAAAAATAACCCAAAGGTGAGTTTAGACATTCCTCAACATTCATAAAATCCTATCTCAACAACTATCCCAATTCTATAGAAAAATAAATATGAAATATACCAAAAACTAGATCTGAACATATGACAGATGCAGCAACGTCAAGAAACCTCTTATTCTGGGAAGTACTTCACATCGGCTTTTCTCTCTTCCTTCGTCTCTTTCTCAAGCTCTCGATGAACTCTCTTTAGGATTTCTTGATGGTAGTTGATGTAATAAGCTCTCCCTTTTCCTCTTTTGTCTTGTTCTTTTATACTTGATATATTTATGGCAGCTTAAGGTTTTTTAGGGGTCGAAAAGGTAAAAAAACTCTCAAATTTTGACTTTTCTGTGTGTTTATGTGTCTATCCGACTCAGGCCACGATTGTGGGTCACTTGTAAGCTCTCTATCACAATTGTGGCAGGAAGGCCACTATTGTGGGCCAAGTTTAATGCTTCTGTCACAAACGTGGAAATTTGGCCATGATTGTGGGCTGTCTCCCTCGCTTCTGTCACGATCGGGGCTGATAGGCCACGATCATGGGCCGTTGTTTCGGTCCAAATCATTCAAAAACTTCTCCGTTCTCTACTATTGACCATGAAACACTAACAAACACATCAAAGTATCTCAATAACATAATAATTAAGCTAAAATGCTTGTACTAACCCATAAAAACACTTGAACACAAATAATTCACAAACTAACACAATTATACTAAAAATGCATACTAAATAATCGAATAAATGGATAAACACATATCAAACTATACTCTAAAATATGATACATTTCACACTTATCAACATTCTCACACTTAAACGCTTGCTTGTCCTCCAGCAAACGAAACAAAAAACACACAAAATTTCACACAACACATAATGTAGTAATGAGACAATGGCTTTAACTTCATGAAATGAATTTAATTTAAAACACAATTATCTAATTCATTTCAAATCATTAACATGAAAAATCTGCGCCTTTGGGCTTTGAACAAAATATACATATTAATCCAGACTTAAGTGTTAAATTGCTTACCCTTCTCAATTTCACACACTTATTAATAATTCTTTGGTCGTTCAACTCTGAAACTAAGCCTAAGTACGTTTTCATAAAAAGTCAAACTATTACAAGTTCGGTAGGTTTTATTCAAAAGCACTTTTTTTTTATGAACATGGACTTAGTCTTTTTATGCAAAGGCAAACATTAGAAATGAATGTCGATTTGGTTACTCAACTAAGTCATGTTTTTTATTAAGTTGGTTGGTTGGAACGTCATTCTAGCCTTTTTATGCGAAGGCACACATTTGTGATGCGTGTTGATCCGGTTACTCAGCTATATCACGTTCTCAACTGGCTACTAGCTCTATTCATAACCTGAAGGCCAGCGGAATAGTTACTTATTTTAACAAAATAACAATTTTTTATTACCTACCTTGTTGCTTTAGCTACTTTTTTTCATGAAAAAAATAGCAATCATGAAAAAAAAATAACAAAGCTACTTAGGTTAAGAGGACTCAAATTATGAATGAATGTGACAATTTAGAGGGCTACATTTAAACAATAAATCCTAATTAAGCAGCATATTTAATCAAAGAACCGCCAATTCACTAATTCTACAAGCTAATAATTCTCTACACCTAATAGACCATGTTCAAAATTAAATCAATTTCGATCCATCTAAGCCATTGACACATTCACATGATTCACAGAATGCAACCTAACAAACTATCATTTACTATGCAAAATTTACATTTAAATAAGACATATAACCCTCCCCACATTTGAACAACATATTGTCCTCAATGTGAGAAGGGGGTAAACAAACACAAAAAGACAAAAAAACATGAATTAAAGTAAAAAAATAAAAAATAAAAATAAAGATAAAAAATAAAAATAAGAGTAAAAATAAAGACTAAATTTTAAAAAAATGGGGTTAGAACAAGTTTAAAGGTGATGGAGCTAGTGATGGTGTTGGAGATGGCAGTTGAACGCCCTAAGATTGTTATATTATCCAATAATTGCTTGAAAAGAGTGAGCGAATTTTGATTCTAGATCAATTAAATTTACTAAAGTTTTATTGGAATTCATAGACAACTTTAGCTAAACTTAACAATTTCAATGAGACTACTAAACATGCTAATTTATGGTCTTCAGCTTGACCTTGCAATCCTGGAGGCATCTTAATTGTTCGAACAAAAGAAAATCACTTCCTTGTCCTTAGAAATCACTCCTCCGAGATATAGCTTGCAACGATGCCCGTTGACCTTAAAAGTTTCCTTGTTAGCATTTTCTAATTTGAGAGCTCCATGATCGAAAACGTGAATGATCGTGAAAGGTCCGCTCCATCAAGATTTTAACTTCCCTGGAAATAGCCTTAACCTTGAATTTTATAGCAAAACTGTGTCTCCTACTTTAAATTCCTTTGTTTTAAGATGAGAGTCACGCCATTTCTTTACCTTTTCCTTGTTGAGTTTGGCATTTTTGTACTCATTATGACGAAACTCTTCAAGTTTGTCCAATTGTAGAACTCTCTTTTCGCCTGTTTGCTTCCAACTAAAATTTAATGCTTTAATCGCCCTGTATGCTCGATGTTCTAGTTCGACCGAAAAATGACAAGCTTTTCCATATACAAGCCAATAGGGAGATGTTCTGATAGTTGTTTTGAAAGCATTCTTATAAGCTCATTTATTGTCTAATCCTTTTTGGAGTTGTTCTCCGTCTTTTCCAAAATTCGTTCAACTCCTTGTTGACAACTTCCACTTGACCACTATTTTGTGAATGGTAAGGTGTAGTAACACAGTGGTGCACTCTATATCTTTTTAAGAGGGTGTCAAAAGATTTGTTGCAAAAATTTGTACCTCCATCACTTATTATCATACGTGTCACTCTAAACTGATTGAATAGACATTTAATGAACTTTTGTACCGCCTTTTCATCATTGGATGGAGATGCCATTGCGTAAACATAGTCCACTCCTACTAGAATGTACATGTTTCCCATTGATAGGAAAGGCCCTATAAAATCGATGCCCCATACATCAAAACTTCCACTTCTAAAATGTTGGATAAAGGCATTTCATCTCTTTTAGAGATGTTACCTATTCTCTGGCATTGATCACATTGTGCTATGAAGGTCTAAGTATCCTTAAACAATTGTGGCTAATAAAATCCACTCTCGAGTATTTGAGTCGCTTTTTTATTAGATTCATAATGTCCAGCATACCGACCTTCATGACATTGCTTTAGGATATCTAACATTTCTTCCTCTGGAACACATCGTCTCATTAATCCATTAGTGCATGACCTATATACAATTGGCTCATACCATAAATATCGGTTACATTCATGCAAAAATTTCTTCCTTTGTTGATAAGTTAGATCTGAAGGAAGTTTACCACTGGCGACATAATTTGCGATATCGACCAACTATGGTGTAGTCAAACTTTGGAGGAGCATCAAGGTTTTGTCGAGGAATTTTGTGTTAATATCATCGCTTAGCTTGCATTCCCCTCCTTCTAGTTTGGATAAATGGTCTGCAACCACATTTTCTACTCCATTCTTATCTCTCACCTCTATATCAAACTCTTGTAAAAGTACCACCCATCAAATGAGCCTTGGTTTTGCATCTTTTTTTTTGAAAAGGTATTTTAAAGCTACGTGGTCAGTGAATATGATTACCTTTTAACCTAAAAGATAATGTCGAAATTTATTAAATGTGTACACTACTGCGAGCAGTTCTTTCTTTGTAGTGGTGTATATCAACCGAGGTCCTACAAAGGTCTTACTGGCATATTAAATTGCTTGCAACCTCTTATTTTTCCTTTGGCCCAATACGCAACCTATGGCTTGATCATTTGCATCACATATAACTTTAAATGGAAGTGTCCTGTCTAGTGGTGATAGAATTGGGGCTGATATTAATGCTTCCTTTAGTTTGTTGAATGTAGACATACACTTGTCATCAAATAAGAAGGCCACATCCTTGACTAAAATATTTGTCAAAGGTCTTATGATTTGAGAAAAGTCTTTGATGAATTAACGGTATAATCTTATATGGCCTAAAAATCCTTGCACACCTTTTACATTACTTGGTGGTGGAAGTTTCTCTATCATTCTATTTTTGCTCTATCGACTTGGAATCTTTGGTGTGAGATTTTATGCCCTAGTACTATCTCCTCTTGCACCATAAAATGACATTTCTCCCAATCTAGCACCAAGTGTGACTCTTCACTTCTTTGAAGAACTCTGTCTAAATTAGTTAAACACGCCTCGAAAGAATCTCCAAAAACTAAAAAATTGTCCATGAATACCTCCATTATACCTTCTATCATGTCGGCAAAGATAGACATCATACATATTTGGAATGTAGTCATAGTATTGCAAAGTTCGAAAGGCATCCGTCCATACATAAAAGGTACCGTAAGGGCAAGTGAATGTAGTCTTTTTCTGATCATCAGGGTAGATGAAAATCTGTTTATATCCCAAATATCCATCTAGGAAGCAATAAAACAAATGACCAGCTACTCTTTCTATCATCTAATCTATGTAGGGAAGAGGAGTGATCCATCTTATTCCCTGAGTTGAGTTTGTAATAATATATACATACTCTCCATCCTGTGACCGTTCATGATGAAATTACTTCTCCGCTATCACTCTCTACTACCGTTATTCAACACATTATTCTGGGCTAACCCATTCACTATTAGAGATGAGATAGATTATCCTTGCATCTAATAGTTTGACTATCTCCTTCTTGACCACCTCCTTCATGTTAGGATTGAACCTTCCTTGACGCTCCCTTAAGGTTCTACATCTGTTAGACCTTGATTTTTCTAATTTGCTTAATTTCTTATTTGATTGTTTATGTGTATTTTTGATTGACTATTTGTGTTTGTTTAATGGTCCAAATTTTTTATTTGAAATTTGACCATTAATTTGACTTTAGGGGTTAGGTTAGAATTAGAATTTAGATAGAATTAAAATTTAGCTAAGGTAGTAGGTGAAATGGGATTAATATGTAGTAAGTTAGAAATTAATGAAGTGTATTAAATGTAAGAGTGTTAGGTTAAGTTAGAATGGGCTTAAGTGGGAAAGAGGGCTTAAGGCCTTAAGGAAGCCCAAAATGAGAGGTGTAGGTTATTAAAAGAAGCAAAAATTAGAAGAGAGGGAGGCAATTTTCGTAAACCATAAGAGAGGGAGGAGAGAAAACGTAGGAGAGGAAGAAGAAGAGAAGAAAGAAGAGAAATCCAAGGGGGAAAGAAGAGATTTTCGTGGGAATCAAGTTCTAAGGTAAGTTCCATCACTTTTCTTCTTGTTTT
>JANZLX010000005.1:31687483-31701774 GCA_025531955.1 Erythroxylum orinocense
TCAAATGCAATCTAGCATCAACTCAATATCAAACACAACTAGGCAGATAAAAGAGAATCAACAAGATCACAAGTGGATATATATGAGACTTCATATATTTAAGCTTAAAGTTCTACATAAACAAATCCATAACACATTATATTGTTCACACTTAATTAAACTCTAATCAAGCAAATCTAACTACAAAGCCATAAACCCCAACTCGGCTGTTCATAACAATGTAGTTAAACGTGACAATATAAACTACCAATCCAAACAAAACAATAAATGTCCAAACATTTGATTGAGCTATAATCAAATAGCTTCGCTACAAGTTACAAACCCTAGACCTAGGCATATTCATAAATCATAGCAAAACTACAAATTAAGCTAATCTCCTTTGAAGCTTGGTAAACTCCAGCCGTCACTGCATCTTCAAGAGAAAGGGAATGACTAGCCACGCATAGTAATCAGAAACCTCACAACTCGCAACGATCCCAGCTGCCTACGGTGGAAGTCGGCGATGGAAAATGAAAATGAAAACCTAAGCAAAAATTCCACCCAGGGAACCCGAAAGGAACCCTGGATGGTGAGGTTGCGACTACTCCCTTTTGTTCTCTCTTCACTCATCTGTGTCCCTCTCTCGTTGCC
Organism: Erythroxylum orinocense; assembly: GCA_025531955.1. Taxonomy (NCBI): domain Eukaryota; kingdom Viridiplantae; phylum Streptophyta; class Magnoliopsida; order Malpighiales; family Erythroxylaceae; genus Erythroxylum; species Erythroxylum orinocense. The sequence continues at coordinate 31,688,114 of JANZLX010000005.1, forward strand.
GACTATCATCCGTCTCCCTCTGTTTTCTCGTCTGTTATGCTCCCAGTCGCCCTCTTTTAACCTAATTCGGCAATATTTAAAGGATGGTTCACGGGTCGAGTCGCTACAGTGAGAGATTTATCTATTTAAAGTTTGGGGACCCGTCTGCACGTCGTGACAAGATAATTAAAAATTCATCGCAACATCTATCCTTGCTTGCTCACCGCGACGTAGGAATTGCCACACGTCGCGACGTGTCTTCTCTTCATGCGCCGCAACGAGTTAATTGTTGGACGTCGTGACGTGCGTTCTTCTTCTTGCGCTGCAGAGTGATTCGCCGCGACGATGCCGCGACGAGGTGATTAGTTCACTGTTGACTTTTTGATCTTTTGACTCCTTTTTCCCTGCAATATAAAATAACAACTTGCAGTATCAATTGTCCTTAGAAAAATTATAATGCAGTTAATGTCAATTTGCACAATTTACTAACAAATTGCATAAAACATAAGCTCACCTCAAGGGGCTAATTTAAGTACAAAATCACGAATTAAGAGTCAAAAAGTACATTAACAACCATGAAAGTGTAGCCAATTTATATGATAAACTTGGGCTCAATCACAAAGCAATAATTAAAAATAAATAATTAATTGATGAATAAGATCTAGATAACAATCCCCTTAGAACTTTACTTTGCTTGAACTTATCATGGTTTAATAATTAACTCCAGTTTTTTGAATCAGTAGGAATTCTTAAGTTACAATTGTACTCTTATGGTTAAGATATACAATATCCATATTTGCAAATAATCTTTTACTGAAAGTTCTTTATCACAAAAAGTATAAGAATGCATTATTATGATTTATTAATTCTCTTGAAAGATTTCACTTTAACTAAGAAGGATCATGTACTTCTATCTCTAGTAACTCAACTAACCATATTATTCTTGTTGTAATCTAATTTATAAATAGGATCTTTTATATTTGCTAAATTAATCCTATATATGAATTTGACGTTGAATCTTCTATGTTCTTCACCTAAATTTAGCTTTGTAAATAAACACATGTAATTCTTAAGAAACCAAAATCTTCATTAAAACAAAGAATTCAATTCAAAACACAATCATTATAGGGTTCATCCCACCAAGATCTATATCCTAATTAGTTCATATTAAAACAAAAAATTCATAATAAAAAAGAAAGAACATACGAAAAAAACTTTTAATTCTTATTTCTTGAATCTTGAATTTCTTAATGAATTTTGACAAATCTTCTTATTTTTCTCCAATATTTTTTTCTTCTTAATCCCATTAGCTTTTTCTTAAGCTTCTAATTGATTTACAATGTTTTCATAAATCTTAAAAACTCCTTTCCCTTTTATTTTCAATTACCTCTTTCTTTAAAACATGAAACCTTAGAATTTCTTCCCAACATAGTCTAAACATGTTGCTGTGTTGGACTTTCGAGTTACTTAAAAAATTATTTAAAAATTTTTAAATAATAAATAACTTATAACATAGGTTCGTATCTCCACTATGCTGTTGAACATGGAGAAAATATGATAGGATGTTGCAAATGCTAGAGAAACATAATGCTTCTTTGTTGAACATGGCTAAAACATGAGGATGTGTTAGTGCTGTGTTAGTCTGGTATATCACTTCCCTAGAAACAAAATATAGCATGATTGAATATGGGGAGTAACACAATAGCATATTGGTGCCATATCTTGAGTCGTTAATTTAAAATATGCTAAATTTGGTCCAATTTGGCTCAAATCTCTTCAACATTTTCCTTCTTTATTAAGGGTCTAAAATAAGACCTAAAAATAAAATATAAGTCTTTTTAACTACCAAATCTTATAAAAACATCAAATCCAATCTTAATGCTTTGAAAAATTATGCTAAAAATATAGTCTATTTAGAAAATATCAAATTCCTCTATATTTAAGCATTTGTTCATCCTCAAGTAAAATAATTTCATTACTCATAACTGAAATAGTAGGCAAATTGAGGAAAGCATCAAACAACTTGAACATATCAATAAAGATCCTCTATTATTTATTCAATTGCAAAGTTTATGAAATTGTTAGGTATCTAACTACTTATATCAAATTAGATCAATTCAATTAACTTCAGAATTCTTCAAGCTTAAATTCAATTTGTTAAACCTAACTCATTGTATAATTGAACAACATAAGAAAATGCTTCAACTTTAAACATGTTTCTACCCCTTATTGAAATAAAAAGAAAAACAATAACTTTAAACCATAAAAGAGCATTTAGAGCATGTTTAAAAATTCACTTAACCTTTTAATGTTAGAGTAGATACCTTGTCATGAATATTCCCAATTACTCAACTAAGTGACTATTTTAAATAGCTAATAATATTACTCTTTAATAGCCAATAAGGTAATATTTTATGCTCACATATTCACATATATTTTTCTTTTTTATATGAGAGAATGAAAATATGTAATAAGAATTCACATTTAACTCAGTGCGTACAAATTAAACAAAAAGCATTATGATGTAAATCAAATATTGATTATTTAAATAAATAAATTAAATTAACTCAACTTAGTCATCAAAGCTCATGGCTATTTGCCTAAATACTTCAAACCATAATAACAATCAAACTTATAGTGAATTATCTTAATCAATATGCTTTAAAAGTTAAAAATTTTCCAAAATTGTTCCCTGTTAAATCAATCATAGCGATATTGATAAACAGGGCAACTAAGTCCTTTAAGTTCCCCCACACTTAAGTTGAACATTTTCCTTAACACATATTACATGTAAGAACAATAAATAAATAAATAAATAAATAAATAAGGGTATGAGAAGATAAAATAAGAGAATTGGTATTTCCTTGACATAATAAAAGAAAATTGTGCAATTCTTATTGAATTTCCTTAATAATTTGCTTAACAGTAAACTATTTTCCAACATAGATATGTTATCTAACAAACAAAAAACAAAATGAAAATACATGATAAATATTGAATGTATCAGTCATGGAATGGGGCATCTGATAAAGGTAAATAGCAAATAATCACCCACAAATCAACCACATCATTAACTAATATTAGATGGACCAAGTCACTTAGTGGTGGTAGCTGTTGGCTGCATCTCTTGCCCAACCTCTATAGGTAAAGTCTTGATCTCTTCTTGATCCTCTGACATTATATGATCTTAGGTTTCCCCATTAGACTCCACCTTTACCAGTTTTGTCTCTCCTTATGGCCCTGTCTCTAGCTCAGGCTTTACATGCGAGGGCTTAAGTGAACGTACTAATGGCAGTATTATTGTCATGCCTATGTGTTGCACTAACCTTACTAGCGTGTCTCTATTATAATGCATATATTTCTCCATATAGATTAAGTGAGCAATAGGGGTGACAATGAACAACTTTATGCCTGGGGTGGTGTAGATCCTCTCTCCTACTTCTTTCTTATAGCTCGATATCTTAGCATATGTATTTCTTCTACGATTTATGATGGTGCATAAATTAGTTGAAAGTGCTGGCTATGGACATATGGTTGATGATTAACCATCCTAGTTGCTCTTAGAATAACCATAGTGATTAGTATAGGAGTGAAAGCAATCATTAATTCATACTCATCACACAACACTCCTAATCCCCTTGCTAATAAGATGATGACTAACCCGCTGCCAATTATACTAATGTTTAATTGATGTAAGTGGTCTCTAATAAGCAAAATAAAAATATAACCTATATATATTTGAACTTAAAGTCATAAGAAATATAGAAAGAATAGGTATGGACGAGTTACTATATTTGTAATATTGTATTGAGCAAATAAGGAATAAACAAGTAACTTATTTACAAACCTCATTATGGTAAAGCAAAAATTAGAAACCTATAGTAAGGATACTTCAAACCAAAATTTGTAAAAATGGATCTTTAGATAGTCCAATTAGTTTTAGTTCTACAAGGATGCAAGGTGTATATATACTTCTCTGTATAGAACTCTATATAAATTCTAAATTAAGTGTATCTATATTAATAATGGATGCCTCCTAACTAAAATTAGATGATTAGGTCATCGTCCTAGGTAATATTTTTCTCATAAACTTGTAATGTGCATAAAAATTCCAACAACAACTCCAAATATACTGGGTATTTAACATCAAAGAACTATAGCCAATCCTCAAACTCAATATCCTTCAAACTCAAATGTCCTAAGTCCAATTCTCTCAAGATCCCCTAATTTATGTACTATGGTACCTCAAATTTCTTTATGTGTAAAGTCTGGTTTTAATTTAGCTAAAGCTCAGTTGTAAAGTGGAGTAGCAAATAATTTAGTTGCTCTAGTAGTTGACACATAGGGTGGAATATTTGTTATAAGTAGGCACTAAGGCTCAAGATCCCTAAGTAGCTTGTACCCCCATCTTTTTCCAGTCTATGTTGTGTTACAATTCTCGATCAACTCATTATAATTAATGATTAACCTTAAAAATGAAAAAAAAATAGTTTATAATCAAGATAGATATGATCTTTAATTTACATAAATGATTACTGTAAAATGACAATTTCGTAACCATGAAAATGAAAATAACTATAACTGACTCATACCTATGCAAATAGCTAGATAAACATCCATTCATAACCTTTTAGCCTTAACATGCAAACTTCATGATAAAATCAATATCTCAACATATACAACATCAATCACTTAGATTAATAGATAACATCCCAATGCCAAATTTCATAAATTACTTTACAATTCAATCACATGTCATATCAATTCATTCACAAATCCTAAATTTAGACATTTAATTAACCAAAATTTGGAAATTTAATTAACCAACCACATCTACAATTAGATTTAACAGTGACAAATTATTCCATACTAGTGAAGACAACACTAGGACACAAAAAAAAATCATCATTAACCAAATTCATCTAAAAGTTGATCACATGCTCTTTAAAACCATAATTTAAGTCTTAATTCCCTTAAATTTAACTTAAAAAGCCCCCAAATAACCAATAACTCTAGAAAGTGGAGTTCTAATAATCTTATGAATGCAATACCATAAATTCACCTCTAACCAATCTGTAATAAGTAAAATAAATAAGTCAATACTTAGGGATAACGTACCTTTTATTGTACGAAAAATTTAGACAAAAATACTATAAATTTCACCAAAACCCTAATTTGTAGAATTTGGGGTTAAAGAATGATGTACACACTCTAAACTATAGGCATTTGGTGAGTGAAAATAAGTGAAAATTAAGTTAGGTGTATCAAATTTCATGTAAGAGATTTAAAGGGAGGGATTGACTTGAGAGGAAGCGTGAAGGGAATTAAAAAGTGTATATCATGACATTGTTCTATAATATTAAATAGTCAATGAATACAAGCCTTATATAGTAGTTTGTTGGGTGTCTTGTTAGGGAGATAAAGTCAATATTATGAAGAACACATGGATTACACAGGACCTATATGGGAGCGTATTGATAAAAAAAAAGCTAGCATAGGGCTATTGTGGTTCAATATTTATAAAACATGAGATAGGAATGGAGGACATACAACCTCGTGTGGGTTCTATAAACAACCATAAAAGGAACAAAGGTGACATGAAACCAATACAGTGAGAGCATGGATCTACGTTAGCGTTGTGTTAACTAAATTATAAAACTCATTTTTGCATTAAAATGAACATAACCTCTACATATGGAAGTGTTGAGCAACACAATGACTATACGATACCGTATTCTTTTGACCTCTTTACCCAACAAGAGCATATAAATAACATGTCATCTTGTTTCTCCCATCTTATACGTGCACAAGTTTAGACGTTATCTAATCTAATATGGTAGTATATCCAATCATGTATTTCTCATACTTGGGATGGGATGGATAACATGGGCACTACATATTACTGTGTGTTTAATATTGGTATTTACTACTTCTCCAAGTATTAAAAATATAATTCTAACATGCATGGGTGTACTTTGACATAAGTTATATGTGGTATCGAGTCGGCTCTCATGTTCATTTATTCTACTTTTGATTTCTCAATTATAATTATTTATATGTTAATATAGGATAAACATAATGTCATATTTTAGTACCATATTTTCCCGTTATCTTGTAAAATCTCGTTAGACTTATGTCATTAAAATTCACCAAAACTGGGTTTCAATCATGAGTTTAAAACTGATGAGACACCCTTAAAAAATATTAAAGATCTTAAACACTACAAAATGGGAAACAAAAAAATTAATTATTGGGCTGCCTCCTAACAAGTGTTTTATTATAAGTCATTTAGCTAGACCTCTTATTTAAGGTTTTCAACTGACATCAATTTATAGAGATTGTAGGCATCTCACTTAAATCTATGGGGATCACCTCCTAAACGTAATTTTAGCTAGTGTCCATTGAATTTTAATGTATTCGTGTCTTGATGAGTGATTTTGTGACCCTATATGGAGATATAGTTGATAGTGAGGGTCCTAACCATCCAAATTTAAGCTTGCTTAGGAATAGTGAAAGTTGAGTTGAAAAGCAAGACTTGATCAACTAGTTTAAACTCTTTAAGAAACTTTATATTTTAGTTATGACATTTACTTGTCTCTTCCTTGTATATCCTTGAATTTCATAAGCCATATTGTGCCAATCATTTAGCTCATTGATTTGGAGTACACATTTGTCACCTGCATCATCTAAATTAGAATTAATTAACTTTATGCTCAAGTTTGACTGACAAATGATATGATTTTTCATAAACTAGCCTATATGGTGCAATAATAATTGTTGTTTTATAGGAAATCTTATAGGCCCATAGAGCATCATCTAACTATGCAGACTAATCTTTCCTATAGTTCTCCACGACCTTTTCTAATATCCTCTTTAGTTCCCTATTAGTTATTTCTACTTGATCATTAGTTTGAGGATAATAAGAAGTAGCAACTTTATATGTAACATCAAATTGTTTAAGCACTTTTTCCAAATTGATGGTTACAAAATTATATACCTTTATCACTAATTATAGCTCTAAATGCACCAAACCATGTATTCATTTTTCTAATAATTACCTTAGCATCATTAGTAGGCAAAGTTTAAGCTTTAATACACTTTGAGACATAATCCATAATAATTATGGTATATTTGTTACCAAATATAGGAGAAATAGACTTATAAAATCAATGGCTCGTATATTAAACACTTCATAAACATTAGTACTATTTTGAGGCATCTCATCTCTATAAAAGATATTACCTATCTGTTGACATTTATTACAATACCCCATAAGCCTTTAGATATGCTTAAATAATATGGGTCGTTAAAATATGCTTCTAAAACTTCTCTCCCTGTTCCATTTGTGTGATAATGGCTTCTAGCTAATTTTTTATGGCAGTGCTTTAAAATGTTGATTGTCATGGAGTATGCCACACACCTTCTTATTATCTTATCTACGCAAACACAAAATAGTTACAAGTCTTCTCACAAGTAATTCCAAGTAAAAGGATAATCTCTTTTATCAGTGAGTTATCCTTTTTTGCAAACCTTTATCTGTTAAGTAATTTGTAAAGTTAGCAAACCGATGTGTATCTAAGTTAGATACATCAACCACATAAAGCTGATTATTAGGAAAATATCATTTATATCTTCTTCTATTTCCTTCCTATTGAGAGGTTCTCAAAACAAGAAAGATGATATGTCTCTGGGTTTTCACCCCCTTCTAATCCCTGATCTTAAGATCAAACTCTTACAATATAAAGAAAATAATCTAGTTAGCCTTATTTTAGCATCTTTTTTGGTCAAGAAACATTAAAGTGTTGAATGATCGATATAAACTATGACTTTAGGCATAATAAGGTATGAGCAAAATTTATCAAATGTAAAAAATACTGCAAACAACTACTATTTAGTAGTTGTACAATTATCTTATACATTTTTCAAGGTTTTCCTTACATAGTATATGAGTCAAAAATGGTTATCCTTATATTATACAAGTATTATACCAGTTGTAAAATCACTAGTGTCACACATTAGTTTAAAAGTAATGCCCAATGCAATGTTACTATGATTAGGACGTTATTCAACCTTCTTTCGCAATATTAAAAGCATGTAAGTACTCATCATTAAAATAAAAAGGCATGTCTTTCTTAAGCAATTTCGTAAGAGGTTTAGCTATTTTGAAAATTCTCTGATAAACCTCTTATAAAAACCGTCATTTTTAAGAAAGCTTCTAGTTACCTTTACTGAAGTTGGTGGAGGTAACTTCTCTATAATTTCTATCTTAGCTTTATTAACCTCTATACACTTAATTAAGATTTTATGCCTGAACATTATCCCATCTTTCATCATAAAATAGCACCTTTTCTATGTTCTATAAACATAAGTCAAATGAATCACCAAAAACATAAAAATCATCCATAAATACCTTTATGATGAGCTATAGTCCATGAAGCACAATAAGATATGTGAGCTTGTTGATTTGCCTCAAAATTGCAAACCTATTAGCTGTAAATGGCTTTTTAAGACCAAAAAAGACTCTCAGGGTAAAGTTAAGTGGTTTAAGGTTCGATTGGTTGCCAAAGGGTTCACTCTGAGAGAAGGGATTGACATTAATGTTACCTTTTCTCCAGTATAAAGGATACATGAGGTAAAGTAACTCTTGGCCAAGCATTTTGACATAAAAGAACTTTGCTGAAGCATTCTTTATTCTAGGTTTTCAGATTCACCTGGACAAATCTTGACACTCATTAGGCCTCTCTTAGAGTGCGTACATTGAGCAAGTACTACAAATGTTTAATATGGTTGATTATAAAATTGTTGCAACACCTATTTCTCACGGTGAGAAATTTTCTTTGGCATAATGTCCAAAGAATGAGGTAGAGAGAGAGAGGCTATGAAGAATGTTCCATATTCTAGTGCAGTTGGTAGCCTGATATATCCTCATGTGTGCACTAGGCCAAACATTGAATTTGTTATTGGACTGCTAGGTAGATATCTGGCTAAGCCAGGAATAGACCACTAGAATGCAGTTAAACGAGTGTTGAGATATTTAAAAGGAACTAAGGATTATATATTGACATTCAGAGGGGCCAACAATCTAAACCTTATAAGGTATATAGATTCATATTTTACTATGTGTCCGGAAGATAGAAAGTCCACTTGAGGTTACATCTTTATGTTAGAAGATATTGCAGTATTATAGAAAAGTGTCAAATAGACACTACTGACTTCCTTGACTATGCATGTAGACTTTGTGGCATGTTATGAAACTACTACATAAATAGTTTAGCTTATAAAATTGATTTTTGAGTTATTTGTGGTTGACTTAATAGCTAGACCCCTTCGTTATATTGTGATAATGTGTTTGTTTTGTTGTTTAGTACAATAATAAGAATATCACAGGGTCTAAGATTTGGAGGTCAAGTATTTGGCTATAAAGGAGTTGATACAAAAAGGTGACATCGAGGTGGAACATTTAGAGACTGAGGAGATGCTTGTTGATCCTTTAATAAAGGAATTTACCCTTATGTTTTTGAGAGACATGTATACAATATTGGCATATTGAATTCCTTAGACACTATTAATTAAGGATAATTATGTTTGCTCCTTAAATATTTATATGCTTTCATGTATTATGACAGTATGGTTGTTTAGCAATAAAGATGATCATCATTTATCCTTAATCATATGTGTTATTATACGTTGTTATAATACATATGAAAGTCTTAAGATTTGTATCGATCTTAAGCATTTTAATGGTCATTGGGCAAATATACGGATTGACTTTAGACCTATGTCATTAGGAAACATACAGTTTGATAAGTGTAAATCCATATATTTGACATGACTTAGGAGGATATAAGTGTTTAATCCCATAAGGGTTTTCTCTAAAGCAATTTAGCATTCAGTGAGAGAAAAAAAAATTCTCTAATGTTGTTTAACATAAAGTTTAGAGATATTGAGACTTACAAAAGGAAAGATGATACATCTTAGATCATACAGTTATCATCCTAGTTTGTCACACCTCATTTTCTTATTCATGATACATTAGATATGTGTGATTGTATTGGATATGTGTCACACATGACACATGTAGTTGATATTTTTGGCATCGAAAACCTTACAGGACGGAATGATGGACTTTTATTATCTTAAGATCATTTTTTTTACTTGGTTGACCTATACAATGATTTGCTGAACCATTTTTACTGATTTTTATCATTATTACAACTCCCATAATTAATCATCGTCCAAATGGGAGAATTTTGGAAATTTTCCTTAAAGAGGACAACAATTAATTACGACTTTAATGTTTTAATAAATTTACAATTAAACAAATCAAATTTGATCCAAGTAAAGATAATAAAGTAGCTCAATAAAGGATATGTGTTAATAGGAAAAAGTTTAAAGAAGAAAATAAACCCCAATCAGAGTGGACCAGACCTGTATTGGGCTTGTGATGTAGAGGTCTGATATAGATGCTATATGTAGAAGGTTAAGATCTCCTGCAGCTGCTTAAAGAATTTGTGAACATTTGGATTCTCTAAACTGTCAAGAGGTTCACGTGTTAAAAAAGTTGTAGAAACAATATTCTGATGATTAACTTGTTAAGTAAAAATGACTTCACGATTAATAATTTTGATGAAAATTAAATAATAATAATATTAGAGAATAAGACGAAGCGGAAGCAGAAAATAAGACTAAACGGAAGCAGAAACTAAGACGAAGCGGAAGCAGAAACGAAGATGAAAGAAAGTAAGACGAAGCAGAAGCAGAAACTAAGATGAAGCGGAAGCGAAAGTAAGACGAAAGAAACTAAGATGAAGCAGAAGCAAAACTAAGAAGAAAGCGATACGAAGACAAAGACCCAATACTATGTCGGGTGGTTAATCAGTTTGAGTTAGTTACAGAATTCAATTGAATAACTGTTTCTTCAAAGATTAAGAAACGGTTATCAAGAAGCAGTTGAAGACAGAGGCTATAAATATGAGTCGGAGTCGAAGACTGAAAAAGTTAGAGATTTTAAGAAAGCTAGTGACGTTGAGAAACACTGTATTCATTGTGCTAAACTCTAGAGCTATTATTCTCTGTAAAAAAGCTCGCAAATATCCTTCTGTAAAGAGAGAAGAAAAGCTGAGAGCTTGAAGAGGCTAAGTAAGAAAAATAATACTTGTCGTAAGAGACCTAAAGAGGCTCGGTGAAAAGAATACTTGTATTTTTAGAAGAATAGTGAAATCTCATAAAGGATTCTGAGGATTGGACGTAGCCCACGGTTTGGGGTGAACCAGCATAAAACTGTTATGTCAACTTCTATTCTCTGTCTCTCGACTTTTAAATTCTATTGTTTTATACAAGCACTTAGAATTCAATTACAATACATCGTGATGCTCTTACACAATAGTTAGAAAAAGCAAGTTTTCAAAGAAATATAAAAGGGGATTGTATTCAAGAAAAAGAATATACAATTCAACCCCTTTCTTGTGCATTATGTATATTGAACGTAAAGTCTATAGTAATGCGTGATTTACTTCAATTGGTATTAGAGCTCGGTATCCAAGAACCACTGTTACAAAGTGTGGATAAAGATCCATGGCAGAATCACACTTTTATATAGCTGAAGGCGCCTCCGTCATTAGACATCCTGCATTCAATAGTGAAGATTACCATTATTAGGAAGACAGGATGCAGCTCTTTATTGAATCTATTCATATTGATCTTTGGGAGATAATAAAGAATGAACCGTATACACCAATAGATGATGAAGGAAATGTTATTCCATGAATTAGATGGACAGCAGATTAAAAAGCAAGATTCCAGTTGAATTCAAAGGCCAAGTTCTTTCTAAGTTGTGCCCTAAGCATAAGTGAGTACGATAAAGTTCATGGATGCGACACTGCGAAGGAGATGTGGGATACTCTATCCATTGCACACGAAGGCACCAACCAAGTAAAGGAATCTAAGATAAGCATTCTTGTACACCAATATGAGCTGTTCAAGATGAAGGAAGAAGAGTATGTCGATCAGATGTTTGGATGATTTCAAACTATCGTCAATGGACTTAAAGCTCTCAGGAGAGTCTATGATAATCAAGATCATGTTCAAAAAATTCTCAGAAGCCTACCGAAAAGATGGAGACCAAAAGTCACCGCGGTACAAGAAGCCAAGAACTTGAGCATTTTGAAGCTTGATGAATTACTTAGATCTTTGAAGATACATGAAGTGGAACTTGATGTAGAAGATAAACCCAGATGGGATAAATCTATAGCATTGAAGGTTGGATAAAAGAATCATAAGATTCAGAGGAAGAGGAGTTCATCGTCAAAAGCGTTGAAGATCGAGGAAGTCAAGAATGACGACTCCAGTGAATTAGATCAAGAGTCGAGCGAAGAAGATGATAAATTATCCTTTATCTCGAGGAAGATCAGATGCATATGGAAGAAGAAGGCAAAAGGAAACAAAGAGTCTTCTTTCAAGAAGAATAGTAAATATAAAGGAAAGAATGAGAAAATATCTGTCATCTGCTATGAATGCAATAAACCTGGATACTACAAGTCCGAATGTTCATTGCTAAAAAGAAAACCAAAGAAGAATAGAGAAAACAAGAAGAGCATGATGGCAACCTAGGAAGATTTGGATTCGTCTAAATCAGATACAGATTTAAAGGCATTAGTTCAAGCTAACATTTTCCTAGTAGTTGAAAGAGAAAGTGACGAGGAGATAACCTCAAATTCTAGTGAATTACAAGATGCCTATTCAGAATTATTAGAAGGTTCTCATGCAATACTTAAGCAGTATAAGTTATTAAAGAAAAAGTTCGTAGAAAACTTAAAGAACACGCAAGTGCTAGAGAAAGGAAAATGTTTGCTTGAAGAAACAAGTAGACGAGAAGAAGAAAAAGGTAGCTGTAGACAGATATGAGGAGATCAATCAGGTGAAACAAAGGATCAACAATCTTTCAACTGATCCATCAACATTCACAGAGAGTACGAGAAAAATGAATGACATGTTAGAAAGATATAGACACCCTAATGATAAAACTGGATTAGCGTTTGTTAAAAGCAACAATCAGTATAAAAAGAATTTTGTTCCTTACAGGAAGAAATTTCATCAGTTGCATCATCATCATTCTATGAATCATTTTAAAACTAACCCCAAAGGACCCAAGAAAATCTGGGTACTAAAGAGAAACATAATATCTCCTGCAGATATCCTTCCTTGGAAGAAGCAGCCAGTACCAATGGTATTTGGACAGTAGATGCTCTCGACACATGACAGGAAGAAGGTCTATGTTCCTAGATCTTCAATATAAGAAGGGAGGATCAGTAACTTTTGGAGATAACCAGCAGGGCAAAATAATTAGAATCGGTAAAATCAGTAAAGATTCTTTTGCATTTATTGATAATGTGCTGCTAGATGGCTTAAAACATAACTTGATTAGTGTCAGTCAATTATGTGATTCTGGATTTGAAGTATCCTTCAATCAAAATTCTTGTGTAGTCAAAAACAAGGATGGTTCTATATTCTTTTCTGCCAAAAGACGAAACAATCTTTACAAAATCAATTTAGAAGATTTGTAAAGGTAAAATATTTCTTGTTTTATATCAACAGATGAATACAAACTGATTTGGCATAAAAATCTAGGTCATGTTAGTTTTAAACATATTTCCAAGTTGATTAAACATGATTTGGTAAGAGGA
>JANZLX010000005.1:31701874-31729135 GCA_025531955.1 Erythroxylum orinocense
AATTATACCCGAAATTATTTCATGAATGCATGTACAATTATTTTCATGTGCAATAACACTCACTATTCATATATATATAAGTGTATGACATAATACGCATGAACATGAAAATGCATCTCTACCCTCATTGATCACTCACAATTACCAATCTTTCCCTCCCACAAGTAATGGGATGTTATAATAACCTAAATGGTCTTCTTAGTTAAGAAGATAAAAAGTCGTTAGAGTTAACGATAACAGTAACAGTAAGTTACAGACGATAACTTCTATTATAAGAAAGTTTTAGAGGGAAAGCTTCTCAAAGTCTTGAACACTCTTGACATACCTTGACATCGACTTTTAAAGAACTCTCAATAAAACATTTCATTACTCTGTTTGGATATCAAACTCTCTTTGCTCACACTCTCAACTTCAAAAACCAACTTCACCTATTTGAAAAATACATCTGTGCTTTCAGTTCTTTGTTGACTTCAGACACAAATGGAGCAATCGATGATGAGTGGAAGACTTGTTGATTTCTAGTCCTTGAAGAAGGACCAGATGGATACCGAACCAAAGATTGTGGCAGTTGGATGGAAGAACTTCTTTCAAGTTCATGAGATAGTTTACATAAATGAGTATATGATTTCTGGAAGAATGTGGAGGTAGTAGAAGATACTATAGTATCAGTGGTGGATAGATTGTCGGTAATAATAATACTAAAGTCAATCAAGAAGGCTACTGAGTGTCCATGTGTTGGAGCAAAGCTTGCTCATAAAGCTAGACGAATGACTCAAGCCAGTATAGAGAAGGTCTAGATCAATCGACAACTATATGGATATAGTGACCCAAAGGAGAAGAAGGCCTCAAGTCTTGTGCTGAAGGCTAAGGTTCTACATTCGCTACTCTTCTATTGTGTTCTACCAAAAACAGGATCGAGGAATCTGGTAACGATGTTAGATGAGCAATGCCTATTTCATCTACTCAATCGCCAGCCCATATATCTTCCATATCTTATCATCCATTACATGGTAAAGTCGAAGAAAGACTCGACTGCCCTACCATATGGTATGATGCTGACAAGGATCTTCAGAGATTCTAGAATTCTTCTAGAGAGAGGAAACAGGATGAAGATGAATATCAAAAGTGTCATTAATTCTACAACTATTAGTAGAATGGGCTTGAAGAATTAGGAAAAAGAAGAGACAGATTTGAAGATGATAGAAAAGATTGAGGGGGAGTGTGCTGTTAAGCAATGCTTGAGTGAAAAAGTAACTCCCACAAGAAAATCAAAATCTCAATCCACTAGAAGAATGTCCACAGAAGGACTGAAGAAATCATCAGATGAAGCAATGAAAGTTAAGGTGATTTCTCGAAAAGAAGAAAGCCAGGTGCAACAAACAGAGACACAAGTGACCTTGAAGAGAAAGGGGGAACACTCCTTTCGGAGAAATCCAAGCAAGCAAAAAGGTCGCCTAGAGTGCGAACCCTGTGTCAACAAGAGGAGAAGAAAGGAAAAGAGTTGACTCAGAGTGGAGACTCTGGAATGAAGGCACCAGAGGCAACCAGATCTTTAGTCTTAATTTTGAAGGAAGATGTAACAAAATTGGCTAAAAAGACAGAAATAAAAAGGAAGTTAGAATTTGAGAAAAGAAAACCTCAATCTCAACTTCAACAACAGACTTCTAGGCTGATTG
This sequence comes from Erythroxylum orinocense, assembly GCA_025531955.1. NCBI lineage: Eukaryota > Viridiplantae > Streptophyta > Magnoliopsida > Malpighiales > Erythroxylaceae > Erythroxylum > Erythroxylum orinocense. The sequence goes on from JANZLX010000005.1 coordinate 31,703,551, forward strand.
AAGAACATAAGAAGCAGAAAATTAGTCAGAAAAAGAGCACTCTAACTATTGTTCAACAGAAGAAAAGGTCAGTTGAACACAATCTAACATAGGTTAATCCTTCTCAACCAATGAGAAAAGAGGATTTGAAAATGAAGATCATTGAAGAAGTTCAAGCTGTCAGGAGTAGCAACTCTATAATCATAAGAGCTGAAAAGGTTAGTCAAGGTACAATTTGAACCAATCTTGGTAAATAGTCGTACAATTCATCTGTTGAATGATGGAGAGAAAAGGTTGTATGGTGCTCTGAAGGATGAAAGATTAGAACCATACCCAACATAGATGCCCAAGCAGAAGTACATTATTCTCCCATTCAAAAAAAGAATTGTGATAAAGATTGTACTTGATATTCAGCCAGGGCCTTACATTGTTCACAATGAGGAAAAGGGGAAGAAGAAAATGTATCCTGAAGAGATGATGAGTGATCTAACAGAAGATCAGATTGCAGCTGAAGTGAGAAACATAGGTGAGGCGTATTATGCAGCTCACCATAGAGGAACTTATGTTTCCCACCACATCTCAAAGGCATCAGGAAGTAATTGTGGTCGTCATATCGCTGATGAAATCTCTTAGATAATTGGTAGAATAACAGAAGGGCAATACAGAACCATCAGAGTTGGAGATATTAGTTACAATATAGAGACTCTTGTGCATCTACTTATGCACATTAGACCTTTGAGTTTTAGACCCTTGAGTTCTATGTCTTTAATTGGAGATGTACTACACCTATTTGAAAAACAAGTTCCAAGACTACCCAAACCTGATGACCTTGATCTCCTTGAAATAAACTTATCTATCAAACCTCCTGCTTTTACAATCATTGGACCAAATGTTATACCTTCAGATGCATATAGTACTACTATTGTTTTCGAAATAGTACAGCAGAAGAAAGATGATGCCTTAGTCGAAGAAATTGCATAAATTCATGACAAGGTTGATGATCTGCTTGTGTCAGTGGGTGCCTTGCATAAAGAAGTAGCGCATATACGATAAGACCTCAAGTCACTCTGCACGGAAATGAAGGAAATGTTTTCTGAAATTATGAAACATCTTCAGTTATGATATTTGGTCAATAAAAAATAGGAGGAGAAAGGAGAAAATGAGAAAGATAAGGGAAGAAAAGAAGAAGGAACTTGAAATGAAGGAAGAAGAAGAGAAGTGTATAGAAGATAGTATAGCTTACAAAGGAGAAAATGAGAAAGATAGGGGGAGAAAAGAAGGAACGTGAAATGAAGGAAGAAGAAAAGAGAAGAAGAAGAGAAGAAAAAAAGAAGTGTATAGAATATAGTATAGCTTACAATTCTTTTCAATTGTACATTTTCTTATACATAATACTTGACTATCTTTCTAAAACTATGATTATTTGTTATCATCAAAAAGAAGGAGATTGTTAAGTCAAAATGACTTCATGATTAATAATTTTGATCAAAATTAAATAATAATAATATTATAAAATAAGATGAAGCAGAAGCAAAAAATAAGACGAAGCAGAAGCAGAAACTAAGACGAAAGAAAGTAAGATGAAGCGAAAGTAGAAACTAAGATGAAAGAAAGTAAGGCGAAGCGGAAGCAGAAACTCAGACGAAGCGGAAGCGAAAGTAAGACGAAAGAAACTAAGACGAAGCAGAAGCGAAACTAAGACGAAGCAAAAACAAAACTAAGATGAAAGCGATACGAAGACAAAGACTCGATACTACGTCGGGTGGTTAATCAGTTTGAGTTAGTTACAGAACTCAACTGACTAACTGTTTATTCAAAGATTAAAAAAACAAGAAGAAAGAAACGATTATCAAGAAGCAGTTGAAGATGAAGGCTATAAATACGAGTCGGAGTCGAAGACTGAAAAAGTTAGAGATTTTAAGAAAGCTAGTGACTATAAGAAACATTGTATTTATTGTACTAAACTCTAGAGCTATTATTCTCTGTAACAAAGCTCGCAAATATCCTTCTGCAAAGAGAGAAGAAAAGCTGAGAGCCTAGAGAGACTAAATGAGAAAAAACAATACTTGCTGTAAGAGACCTGAAGAGGCTCGGTGAAAAGAATACTTGTATTTTTTAAAAGAATAGTGAAATCTCATAAAGGATTCTAAGGACTGAATGTAGCTCACGGTTTGGGGTAAACCAGCATAAAACTACTATGTGGATTTCTACTCTCTAACTCTCGACTTTTAAATTCTATTGTTTTATACAAGTACTTAGAAGTCAATTGCAATACATCTTGATACTTTTACTCAAGAGTTAGAAAAAGCAAGTTTTCAAAGAAATATAAAAAGGGGTTGTATTCAAGAAAAAGAATACACAATTCACCCCTTCCTTTCTTGTGCATTGTGTATATTAAACGTAAAGTTTATACTAATGGTGATTTACTTCATAACTTTCATGAAAGTTGTCATAGAAATAGATGTTTTTCAATTTCAAAAAGTTCGATAGAAATCAAAATCAGATATTTTTCATGTTTTGGTCGTTGATTGGCTTTCATGTTCAATCTTGGATGTATAACTGAGGTTCGAGATACTCAATACGCATAGTTCTTTTATTTAAACGACGTGTTTCTTATAGAACTATTAAGGTCACCATTCTATTAGCTACTTAAACTATTTCCCCGTCTCTTTCATCTTCTTCGTTAATTGTCTGCAACAACAGAGAGCGAGTTGTCAGAAACAGATTGCTCAATTGATAAAGTGTTGTGCACGTTACGTCCTTCGAGCAAAGTGGTGACGTTAGGGATGTTGAGCTTCAGAGTGACGGTTTAATCCTAGTTGTTGTTGCCTTCACGTGGAGTCAACAAAAGCTTCGACTGAGAGTCCGCTAAATAGAAACTCGAACTCAGAGTCCGCTAAATGGTCCCTTTTCTCTGCAAGTTTTCACATCTCTAACAAAGACATCGTCAAGACTATACCTAAACTCAAAACCTATGTCTGTAAGCTTCTTAAAAGGGGAGACAACCCGGATCAGGTTCTCATCTGTGTCCTTGAACCTGATAACGAAACTTGATAGCAGTTAGTCTGAGGTTTCAAGTAACATATTCCGATAATGGTGGACAGGTTTTTGGGTTTACTTGGTGGGAATATTGTTCTCGGGCTACTTCTGTTTCAGTAACTTCGCAAGATCATGGATGCTAGAGTCATAGGAGGAGCAAATGTAGCGACCTTCTGCCTTGCCACTTGGAATTCTCGAACAGAAATATGTTAGCAATACAGATATCGTCGAAGTGCACGTAATGAGCGAAAGTGCAGTTATAAGACTAGGTGGCATCGACGCCATGATAAAAGGACGACCAACAAGAGTTGGTATGATTGTGATGAGATCAATGTTGTTCTCTTTAGCGAATTTCCAAGCCGCTTGTTCTGCCAGAGTCTTGGAGACGAAATGCATCTGGTTTTTGAAGGAAAATCCTATGTTAGTTATCGCTATACTTGTTCATAAATTCTGAAACCAGGATTTGGGAAATAGAATGTTGATGGTGATGCCAACCCATCCATTCATTCTTATGGACTCAAATCAATCACTCCAACAGTTCTCATCGTAAACTTTAATCAAAACAACCTGCTTCATGATTATGTCCGAGCTGTCATGTAGGGAGAGTCAGCCTTTGACTGGGACCCTTTGTCAAATAAGACAAACATGTGACAAAGAGTTTAAAGGAAATTAATAAACAATACCAATTGTATCAATATTAGAATTTTTATAAATATATTAAAATATCTCAATTTAAAATGAACTTTAGTAAAATTGACCGTTTTGGCCTAATACGGTGCTACTTTCTCGTTCGCTTCTTGTCAGCAACACACTGAGCGATTTATATATAATCTAAATGGCTATAACCTAACCTAACATCTGTGACGTATCAAAATCATGGCGTTTTGATACTGTTTGTCCCCAAGGTTTGATTTCTTACTTGCCTTTAAAATCATGGAATCCGAATTGTCTACTGCTTATATCTGATTTATCATATCTCTGTCTTAAACCCCAATTCCGATCCGTTTTCGCCGACATAATCTTCCCAATATTCTGATTGCTGCAAGAGTATTTTGATGGATGCCCTCTATTTCTGATTGAATTATTTGTTCACTCATCCAGTGGGTTCCATCAAAGGTTGATGAAGCGACAAAGCACTTCTGATTACCGTAAGCGGAAATATTTCCAGAATATTTTTCCTTGAGATTAGACTTACATGGCTGGATTACATGCTTTCTACATGGAATTAAGATTACCATATACATGCTATTTTCATCTTCAGTGATGCGTTTTTAGTTACACTCATTCGATGGAATCAGGTCGTGATTCTTATTCGATTTCTCACCGCCGTGATGTCTTTGAAAGGAGGTCTCCTCTTCGTGTTCGCAGGAGGAGTTTGAGCCCTCGTCCCAGGATGGACGTCTCTAGGAGGGTAGAGCTTACAGAGGGTAGGCTTAGTTCTAAAGGAAGAGACTGTAGTTGGTATTTAGGTGCGGGCAAGAATGAAAAGGTCCAGTCAGGCTCCCCCCTATATCATGTAGAGAGGAAAAGATCGCACTTTGATGAAAAGTTTGGACACAGGGAGCGTGATTATGTTGAGGGTATTGATTATGATGATGGTAAAAGGAATAGGTTGAAGCAAGTTTATGCTTATGAGCATCACGGTGCATATCCTAGGATCAGTAAAGAGAGGGATCGTAACGGAAAAAGGGTTTCGAGTATTTATGGTCATGAAATGACGGGTCATAAATCGGCGCCTGTTGAAGTTGGTATGGCCAGAGAGTCATATCAGATATCTCCAGATTTGGTCCCAACTTCAGATTATGAACAAATTGGTGGGCATTTACGGTTACCATCATGGAACACACAGATTAACTCAATTGAGAATGAGAAACTCCAGTATCGGGATCCTATACCCTCAGATAAGACACCAATGAGGGAAACATATGAAATTTGGGAAAAGCCTGAGTTTCACATGAAGAACCTTTCATATGGCAAGGTTCCAGCTTCTCACACCAAGGATTTTGAGAGCGCTGCGCAATATTTCTCCAGCACAAATTCGGGAGTTTCAAGAAGTGAGTTTCCAATTTCTTGTAAGGAAAGTTTGCCTTTACCTACTTCTGATGACGTTCCAAGGAGCAGCGTGAAATTCATGGAGCCAATGCCATATACAACTTATGGCCAAATCTCAGCCATAGATATGAGGAGGCTTGAAGGTGGAAAGAGTATTGAAACTGATTTCACTTTGGGCATGTATAGTCCAGAGAATGATGCTTACCATTACCCCAAAGTACAAGGAACAATCAATGACAATGTATATCTGTCTGATGATTTGCATAGAGCGAAAAATTTTCCACCTCATTCTTGGGTGGACTATGAGCATTCTGAAATGGATAATGGGAGGAGGGAATTGTCAAGAACAAATGTTATGCACCCTCTTTTGGATAAAGCAGATCAGAATGAGAATTCTTTAGGAAACATGAGAAAGAACTCTGTATGGTACCGTCCTACCAAACAGAAACAAGTGGATATAAAGGGCTTTGATGCAAGTAGAACATTATACACATCAAAGCACCAGGGGGACTATTTGAGCTCTGGCTATACTCAAATTGAATTTACAAGGAGAGAATCCCAAGAGAATGAAGCAACACATTCAGGCTTCAAACCAGATTACCAAGCATCACATTTGAGACCTAATTATGCCTTTGTAAGAGATCCTAATCCACAGCTTCAAAGGGAAAGATTGCAGGATCCTCTTTGCATGTATGACTTTGAAATGCAGGGACTTGCTCGCAGAAGGCTGAGAATGAAGGAAGAGATGACAACATATGAACCACCTGATGAAGTTCTTAAAAGAAATTACCTCATGGATGAAGACACAGGTAAACAAGACGTTAGAGCGGTTACATCAAGAAAGTGGAAACTATCTGAAGAGTTAGGAGGATTTTGTGACCACGAGGAGTGGAGCAATAATGACTCGAGCATTGCTTCTAGGACTCAAAGGTTTGACCATAGAGCCTATGGAAAGCGGAAGGCTAATGATGATGATGAAGATCCTGCATTTCAGAACTTGTCTTCTCAAGATTATTTGAGACCTGCTCCAAGGAATTCAGTGAAACATTATAAACCAACTATGAAATATATCAAGGGTCATTCAAAATCAAGTTCTTTGAGATGGCATAAATCGCAGAAAATCGAAAGAAGTAGCATTCACAAACGACAAAAAAGTGGGAAAAGAATTGATGATTATTTTGAGGATGCATATGAAAATGATGATGCCATGCCTGAAGATTTGATGAATAGTATAGATCCTGATCTGGTCGAGGACTCAGAAGAATTTAAACAAAAGGTTGATGAAGCATGCTTAATGTACTCTAAGAAGTTAAATTGGAGCTCGTCTGTCAAAAGAAGATATAGATCGCAAGGAAAAGCAGGTGGCCTGTTCTGCATTGTGTGCGGAAGGTCTGTTTTCTTTCTTATGGTATACAGTTCACAAGTGCAGAACATATTTGTTGTTTAGCTTCAAAAGTTTTCTTGTAGTAGGAATTAGGCAGCATGTGCCAAGTTAACACTTGCTGTTAGGATTCAATGCTGGAATTTTTACATTTAGATTCAGTGACGTGAATAATTTATACATATTAGTATTTAGTTGGTTACTGATTTTTGGAGATCTATTTTGTGGTGTGAAGTCCATTTACTGGGGCACGAGCTTTTAGTCAACTCCCATTCATCAGTTGATTGAGAGCTGTTCAAAATGTATTGCCTGAGGACAATTACATTAAAGGAATTATATGAGGTCATAGTTTTGTGACTCCAAGAAATAGAAGCTAAATGCTAAGGTGAAGTCGTTTAGGCATCTACATCGATGTGTTTATTCTAGGTCGACCATAGCAGTTATAAGCACTTATAAGATTCTGTTGTGATACGAATTATTGCTACCAATATGAAATGCTAATATGCAGTTCATACTTTAGTCTTGTATATGTAGGGAACACATGAGTGTCTTCTTTGCTGTTGCTGTTGTTAGATATGGATGACGGCGGCTTATTCTAGGCATTGAATTCTGCAACTTCTGCATCTGGGTGATATTACTGTTTTCTACCCTTAGAATGATGCCTGGACGGAATTATGACACAAGTAACTTTAATATATTTTAGCAAGCCACTGAACCTTGGTCAAGAAAAATTTCTTGGGAAATAGACTCAAACAGCATTTGTGTTTCCTATTCAAGAAATGGGAAGGAAGATGATATTTGGTTTTGTTGTTGGGAGAAGCAAATGAAGAAATATGTATTTGCAGCTTGTCTAGATGGGAACTTCAGTTGTGGACGGTTCAATTAGTATGGCTAGAAGTTCCAATTAGCCAAATTAAGATATTCTATTCTTTGTATTGAGGATATTCCGTTATATATGAGTTTAGGACAAGGTTTCACAATGAACATGTTAATAGTTCTTGATTCTGCAACTTTCAAATTGTTTCAGTGGTCAAGGCAAAGTTTAGGCCTTTTCTTATAAATTCATTTTTATGAATCATATAATCGGATTGTGTGTTTGCTGCCATCAATCTCCTAAACTTATGGACTTAATTTTGGCCATCAAAGCATCCGCTGGAGCGGGCATGACTTTTGGATAGAATGTGGAGGTTTCTTGTTATGTTCTTTTGTCTATGAAGATGTTTGGCAACTCTCTAACTTGTACTTTTATTATTCTTTTTTCATGTTGACGAAGCTTTTTACTGATTTCTGCCCCTTATGTCTCATTTTTAACGTAAAGGATAGATATTGACCATGAAAGTGAGAGATTATCTTGTTAGTCTATGTTCTTCCCTCCCAGGGTTATTCTATATGGTATTTGTCATGGTTCTACTTTGTTTTTGGAGATTGTGCTTAGGATTCATGTTCTTAACAGTGGTATTCTTAAGAGACCAATCTGGACTATGTTTTTAAGGAGGATTATCTCATTGGAGTGTTTTAGTGATTAATGTATATGCCAGCTTCACAAAGTTATTTTAATGCCTGTTGCTCTTTTTGACATATCACGCTCTTTTTCTGACAGCTCATCAAAGGAGTTCATGGGCACTCGACGCTTGGTTACACATGCCTTTATGTCTCCCAAGGCTGGCTTGCGGGTGCAGCACTTGGGCCTTCACAAAGCAATATGTATTCTGATGGGGTGGAATAGTTATGTTCCTCTTAACACTATAACATGGGCTCCTGATGTTTTAAGTCGTGCAGAAGCTTTGGCTCAGAAGGAGAATTTGATTCTCTGGCCTCCAGTGTTCATCATTCACAACATTTCTATGTCAAACAATATTCCAGAACTACAGAAGGTTGTGCCCATTGAAGAGGTTGAGTCTTTTATTAGAGGTAAGGTGCTAAGTGCAAGCTCAATTTCTTACTTGGACTGGTGATAAAAGTGAATTCTATCAGGAAATGCGTGGAATATACTTCTCGCTTTAAGGACCAATTAGAAATTTACCATTGAATAAAATAGTTATCAATGTGAACCAAATGTTTTGAAGGATAATTGAATGTTTTGGAATCTCTATGAGGTGAGACTGAAAATTTTGTTTAATTATGAATCTTATTCTTTGTTTTCCCGTGACAAATAGGTAAAGTTGTTATTGGGGTAAAAATCAAGGTTTGTCTAGGGAAACCTGCTGACCAAAGTGTTGTGCTGGTAAAGTTTTTGGGAACTTTCACTGGGCTTGAAAATGCAGAGAGGCTTCACAGGTATTTTGCTGACCATAAACATGGGAGAGAGGACTTTGAGCAAGAAGCCTCCAGGGGCGGTCGAAGCAGCAAGAGTTTGGAAGTAGGACTGCAGCAAGACAAGTTGGTAGAGGACCTTCTATATGGCTACATGGGCATTGCTGAGGACTTGGACTGGCTAGACTTCAACTCCAAGAAGAGGATTATGATAAAGGGCAAGAAGGAAATTACGGAGTTGGCAAATGCCCCAGTGAAAAATGGTGATAAGTAGGAGTTGGCTACTGCTAACTCAAAAGGTGATGAGGTAGTCTTTTTATCTATTTGTTCTGGAGCTCTGTTGAAAACTTTTCCAGGCAGTATTTTGTTAATATCGTCTACTTCAAGCTTTGCAAAAATTTTCTCGTGGAATGTCTTCGGCAGGGAACTCTTTTGTTTGTCTCGTGTTAAAGATCCTGTTCAACTATCAAATTAAAATTTCTTCAATATCTGACATTCTATTTAGCGAGTTCTGGAAGTAAGTTGCCCTCATGGAAAGTTGATTTATCTTGGCCTACGATTTCTCCTCACTTGTTTTGAACTTCTCGTTCAAATGAAAAAAATTAGATCAAGATGAGTTACGATCTCTCATTTTAAATTTAAGCTTTAAAAAGCTTTACCATTTAACACCAATTTTCATAGATGACGCTCGCCGCCTTCGTTCAGGATCATATACGTTATCGGTCACGGGTTACTTACCCCAAGACTCAGTGGAAGGAACTATAAGAACCAATTTCGAGTACAAACACCTCTTGCTCCTAGATGTTTATGAAATGCGATTGAACACAAATTGCCTGTATTTTTCGATTTCTTACCATGGGAATGAAGAAACAAAAGATTTAAGAAAAAGAAAGGGAGAAAAGGGAGGTTATAATAATAATACATTAACATACATACAATCGGTGGAATCTGTACAAAAATACAACTAACTGATGGCCAAAAACAGCTCCAACTTTGTGACTGCAGGATGACATCTCAGCTGGCGTTAGAAAGAACAGAAACCGTCAATCAAAGAAGTCAACGGCTTCTAAAGAATTCACAACAGAAGCAGCTTCAGCAATTCTAAGTGCCATTACAGCCTTGTATGTAGCCAAATCAGCATTCTGCATCAGTAACTGAGCCTCTCTTCGTTTGTCAGTGGCCAACTCCAAAGATCTTTTTGCTGCAAGCTCAGCTTCTTCAACTTTGATTATACCACTTTGTTCATCATGTTCAGTTATCACTGTAGTAAAACATGAGATGATATATTAAATTTTTTCTACTTTTATTCCAGAAAATAATCTCAAGATCAGCCGAAATGGACTTGATCTAGGAAGCAAACATATCATATCCCCAAAAAATGGGGAGGAATTTACCTTGCAACACTGGTTGCTTGCCTCTTCCATGTTGGCTGGATTGGCGTTTGAATGACCTCCTTTTACGCAGAACAGGCTTTGGAATTAGGGGAGCTTTTTTTGCATGTTGTCCCTGTTATGAAAAGTATTGCACACACAAGTGTATAAACTAATTGCTTGAATGTCAAGAGCAGCCATATGAAATACACCCAAATTAGGAAATAAATCCTGTGTAATACACACACACACACGCGCGCACACATATATATAATGATAATTTAATTAGAATTGAAGTGAGGATCATTCGTTCTCTGTTGGCTAGGTAAGATAAGATAACAAATCATCACGGAACTAGGTCCAAAGAGTACCTTTCATGAAGAACACAAATAAGATGTCCATAGTTATGTTGTAAAATGAAAGAAGACAGGTAAGACAGAGGTCTAAGCCTCATGATTTACTTGTAATCTCTATGACTGGAACTTTTTTGTCACTTTTCTTTCTTAACAAACTGTTTTTGTTACCGATGACAAAACAAAGGAGAGACAAATAATAAATTACAGGAGAATGAAACCAAATCGTTAATACAGATGAATCAATTATGTAGTGTAAAATTCATCCTAATTGTATTCTCGACTAGAAACAAGACATCAACACAATAACCAACTCTCTCAACACTAATGCAAAAAAAATAAAAGAAAAACTACATCAAAAAGATTCTTTTCATTATCATATATCTATAACATGGCAAACCTTTTACCTGGAAAACCCTAAGAAGTGCTGTCCGTTTCTGTTTCCGTTTTCTTGTCCAATAACCATATACAGCTAGAACAACCTCCCTTTTACCCAGCTCCATACAATGTTTTAAAGCTGCTCCATCATCAGCTAAATCATCTGGACAGCAATACAAAGCCCTCTCAAAAGCATCAATCATCAACTCAAAACCATCTTCTGAAAGTCTCTCATGGCAATCAGTTTCAGCCAAAAATTCACGATTGAACTTCTTCAGCCATTCCTCATCTTCTGAGTCCATGTCATAATTTGCAGTCGTCTTTGACATAGCTCTAGCCACCTCATCTACATTGAAGGAAATATACACATCGGGTCTGGTGAAGGAAACACCGCTAATTTCCTGGTAATCCAACACCTCATGCACTCCTGGCACAGGGATGGCTTTAGAACTGGAAGCTAGTGTATTGCGATCAGAACACTCCTTATATAGATCCTTGAAAATGAACCAGTCCTTCCGGTTAGGAAACTCTAGCTTCCAATTTTCATCCCCTGTCCATATTACATCATGAGTTATCCGGTTGGCAGAAGAAGGCCTCATAATCCTTTGTGCCGAATGAGTGTATCTAGTAGATCCATTTTTCTTAACCACTAGAATCCACTCTCCTGAATCAGAGAGTTCTAACATCACAGTGGCTGCTTGTATCCTAAAACATCTATCACATTCAACAACCAAGACGTTTGCAGAGCAGCTAGATATGTCCATCTTATCCTTCATTCCAACCGTAGTTGAAGTATGGTTTGAGGCAGAGCTGCAATGCACTGAATCCCTAAACTTATTCCTAGATACTACGGAAGAGAAGGGGATGCCATGTTTACGACTGCTAATGAGATCAGAAACTAAAGTGCCCTTAGCCTTGTGAACACCAGCAATGCAAGGATTCCTAGTTCTCCTCCTCCTGAGCGAGCTCCTCCTTTTTTGAATACCGCGAGAATTTAAGCCATTTCTGTATTGATTGTTTCGCCCAGCCAATTTGGATGACCTAATATCAGGGTGCAATAGTGCCTTGTTAACTAAATTGTCAACTTCGTTAACCAGACCTTTGGCCTCAAAGATCTCTGTCATCATGGGAATGCATGATTGGTCTACTTCAATTTCCTTTATAAATTCGTCAGAAGTGTCGGTGTCCAGTGAGTTATTTACAGGTATGAGTGAGAGAACCCTAAAGCTAGAAAAAAAACTAAGGTGCATGTAGATGAAATACGAAGGAATTGCTGGGAAGTCCACAGAAAACAATGGGGCGAGATACCAGGCGCCATAAAACTTGCAAGTTCCTCTTGTGTGCACAGAACAACCCTGGAAGAAAATTGAAAGAAAAAGAACATAAAGTTAATTTAATGAATATCTAATTAGAATTTAGACAGTCTTTCCCTTTTTCTAAGAATGAACGTAGTTCTAAAAATAATTAAAAATAGAAGAACTAAGCTTAATTTGTGAGAATTGAAAATTTTCTACAGTTGGTCGCTCGTTTATATTTGTTCAAAAAACTTACCAAAAGTTAACAATTGGAAAAAAAAACGTGGAAGGGATTTGATTCAAAACCAAAATTCAAAATCAGAAACCTAAGGAAGCTTTCTACTTTCTATCGGGCGGAAGACAAAAGGTACTTGAGCATATCAATTGAAGCTAGTTCTCCAACTCTCAGTCTGAATACCCACAATCAGATAAAAACAGGGCCCTCCTTGTAATCTAGATACCGGCTGAAACTAAAACTAGATGTCATATTAAAACAAGAATCGGTACCTGCAAGAAACGAATGCCAGCTGAAGCAAAAGCACCACAAACCGGCTCAGAGAATAAGAAACTCGCAAGTTCAGATACCCTCAAGCTAGCTCTGCTCATGTACCTCAGAACTGAATGTAAAAAATAAGCTATTTTACTATCACAACCACCCTCACAGACAGCACCGAACACAGGAGAAGAGTGAAGGCCCACTAAACACCCCTCAGAGTCATGTTTATTTATTCTCTGCCTACGTGAAAACCGAATTCCATACATTTTATCCCCCAAAGTCTCTTGCTTTACCAAGCCCAATCTCTTCCTTTTTCTACTGTAAACATTACCAAACTTCTTCGTAGCATCACACAAGTTTTTTCCAGAAGTCTCGATCTTTACTTTACTGGGCCTTTGAAGAACACTAGCATGAACAAGTTGGTGCTTCGTTCTAGTATCATGAACGCAACCATTTTCCTTGGACTTGAAAGCATTATTGTTATGGTGGTTCTTCTTGTTAATAGTGAAGTTGTTGTTGCTTTTCTTGCTTTCGTTGTGAAACCAGTCATCGCCATCACTAGCCCTCCGAAGCTTGCTGTCACCGGATTCCGGAAACAGTCGTCGGCCGGAACGCAACACCCGAGCTCCGTCAACACCCTTTACGACTCCAAACACCCTTGTCGTTCGGCGCATCCCCACAGTGGGCATTTTCTCCGTCCCTTCACTTTTAAACTTAACCCGCTTACCGATCTTCGTTATGCACGGCTCACTAAGTCTCTGAGTCCCAGCTCTATTCGACTCGCTAGATTCACGAGTTAAGCGTTTGAATTTCCGAGACCTCGATTCCTCTAACACATACTCTGCTCATAACAACTTAAACATCAACACGCCATTCCTAGGAATGAATCGAAACGACAACAAGTGAGTGTGTTGTAGGAATGAACTCCGACCCACTTAAACCAGACCCAACTAAATAAACTGAAAACTATAATCCCAAAACAACATCGTCAAGAAACCACTGTCTACAATTGTCATGTACCAGGAAAACACACCCAAAAAGATTAGGATCTGGTTTTATGCATCTTCACGAAGAGAGAGAAACCGAAGTTTTCATCTCTCTCGGAGATCACAGAATTAAGGTTTAGTCACGTAAATCTTGCTGTTGTATCGATGATATTAAGAGGGGAGATACAGCCTGAGAGAGCTAGGTGTGTGTACCTATGGCATAAGGTTGTACATCTGATCTGAGTATCGTGGGGGCTAGGGTTTATGATAAAAACCACCTAGAGATGGTAATCGGGTAACCACTACGCAGATTGATTACAGCCGTTGGATCATGGGATGGAGGGTGAAGATTGACTCGGGAGACCCGATTGTGCGCCTCCGGAACAATGGGCCTCCGAAAGCATAAAGGACACCTAATTTAGAAGAGAGCAAGGATATAAGAGAAAAGTGGAGATTTTTAGGATTCGAGAACGTGAAAAGACTTGAATAGGGTTGAGAATTCTAGGAGGGGGTGTTATGAATGGAGGGCATTTTGGGTTTTTACAATCAGAGAGAAGGTGGGTAGAATGTGGAACGGTGGCTAAGGTATCTCCATTAATTTTGGAGGTGAAAAACTTGTTTGTTTTAACAGTAAGTAAAAAATTCTTGTTTGAATCTCTAGAAACAACCCTTGAAGTTATTTTAGAGTTTCCAATTTACCGTTTTTAAAAAAAACTCTTGTATTTTAAATTCTGAATTTTTTTTAAAGTTAAAATTGTTAACTCTTCTATGTTGTTAAAAGCTATTATTAATAAAATGAATTAACATTCCTAAAAATTTGAGTATCGTAATTCTTTGAACTTTCGTAATTATGAAGAACAATTATCATAATTCTTTGACTTTTTTTTTTTGGTAATGCATAATTCTTTGACTTTCAATATACATAATGAAGAACAATTAGTTTTTAAAGCATATTAGTTCTATAAATGCAATAGAAAATTGATAAATATTTTTGTATTATTTTTAAAAAAACTTTTTGGGTGACATAAAACTAACTTGTAATGTTTGATTTCTCAATTTTATTGTAATAATACTACTTTAATATGATCATAAGTTAGTAGTAATGGCCCGAGATAAATGCTCATGTTGATCTAATGTAAACATTGTTCTTAACTTACGACACAACTTCTTACCAATTTCTACTGGACTCTCTCACTCAAGGGATTAATTACTACATAAAAACTTTCATTGTCAAAGTTTAACTAATTATTGGGCCTCGGTACCATGTGTAAAGTGTTAAAGCAATTAAAAAAACCAAAAACACCTTTCATAATCTTTAATTAGAACGAGAAAAAAATTGGCTTTAAGATCTTCAGTTGATATTTGCTTAAGCAAAGAACTTGTAACATTTTTCTACCAGTAAGTAACGCATTTTTATGCGTAGGTCTCCAACCCTTAACATAACCAAACCAAAGGTTAAAAAAAAAAGATTAGTTAAACATTAATTAGTCTTTGTGAGAGTAATTATTGGGCAAATATACATTGTTTCTTTTATTGCCTAAGAATGCAAGTATTTGTTGACTTTTTCCATTCTAGTAGATAGTCGGGGTATTTATAGTAGGGTAACCTGACTCATTCATAAATAACTCGAACTTGAACCTGAATGTCAGATTCGGCAATTTAACGAACCTGAACCTAAAGAACCTATAGAATTGGTTAACCTATTTTCATGTTCGATTTTCAGGGTAATCAGAACCTATTTATATCAATATATATAATAAAAAATTATAAAAAATTAGTGAAAACAAATACAAATTATTCATAAAAGTATGCATATAAAATTCATCAAAGATTAATCTAATATGTTAAATCCAAGCAAAGTAAAAATAAGTCAAACAATATCTTATAAAAGATCCATACTAAAAAAAAGATAAACTATTAAGCAATTATTCTTTGAATAGGATGGTAGGATGATCCATTGTTATACATGAAGCCATATCTAGAGAAATTAAAAATAAAAAGAGTTAGACTTGTTATTTCTTTTTTAATTAAAATTTTTTTTTATTTATTTGTATATTAAAACAAGGTAAAGTAAATTAGATTACCTGATTCAATTTGTTCAAATTCTTCAAGTCTCTCTTCCACGTAAAGAGGAGTTTATGATTTTCTCAACCAATCTTGTCCACAAACAAGAGTCTCCATCATCTTTGGAGTAAGAAAGCTACGAAATGAATCAAGTACTCGACCTCCTGTACTAAAAGCTGACTCAGATGTAACAGTGAGGGAACAAATTGCTCTATTAGATCTTATTAATTAAATAATAATAATAAAACTATTCTTCTAACATCATTAAATCTTATTTTATTATGTTAAAATAAAAATAATAATAAAAAACTAATAAACATAAAAAGTATCCTTTTTCTTATTACAACTTAGTGTAAAAAATATAATTAATATTATAGTTAAAACTTCAAATATTGTATTATAAAAAACATAGCCATATAAAAAAATATAATCTCATAGTCTATCAATGAATCTACTCATTTTTCATTCATTTCTAATAAATAAAGCTATGTTTGTATTTGTACAAGACAATATTATTATATTTTTATTATTTATTAGCAACTATATTATATATTTTTAAGAATCAGTATTACTTGTTTGTTTAATGTTTATAATATCTCATAAATATCTAAGCTAATATATGTGCCTTAAAAAACTAAAATTGTAGGATTTCTTAATAAATGTGTTTTACACTTATTAATTTCTTTAATTAATCTCTAAATGATTATATTATTTTAGTTAATGAATTTTTTATTAATAGTTCAATACTTCGATCAATAACTTTGACACATATTAAATACTATTTAAAGTAGAAGTATTGAGTATTATGCATTAGTTGTTACTTATAATAGCAATGTTCAAGATTAACATTTAATAACATAGAATTAAAATAGTTTTTTTCCTTTTCTTTTTTTTTCACTCAAGAATTAATATAGTAAATACTAGTGAATTTAATATTATTAATATCCTATTAAATTGTATCTAAATATATGATAGGTTTTTTTTGGTGTTTCATGTTTAGGTTTAAACCTAAACTTATAAATCAGGTTCGGTTCGGTTAATTACTGTAGGTGCGATTTAGGTTCGGTTAACTTAGAACTGCAAGTTAGAAACCTAAATCTGAACCATGAACCTGATTTTTTAGGTTTGGTTCGAACCGAATCTGAATTCAAATTTGGTTAACCTTATTTACAGGTTCGGTTCATGCAGTTCAGGTCCGGTTTACAGGTTCGCGGGTTTTCTTGAACACCCCTAGTAGATAGTTGTTAATGACTATGAACAATTTTCTTTGATTAAATTTATTTTCATCTACAAAAAACTTTTATTTTGATATGAAGATATCATTTTTTAAATTATTTTTATTTTTATTTTTATAGATAAATGAAAAGAAGTTCAAGTACTCTTAAAATATTAACCTCTTCTGGAAAACTTTTATTTTTGATATAAAGATATCCTTTTTTAAATTAAATTTATATTTATTTTTACAGATAAATGAAAAGAAGTTCAAGTACTCTTGAAATATTAACCTCTTATGGAAGATTCGATGATCCAGCATGGGTTCATGTAATATTGGTTCTTACTATAAAGAACCTTATTTTATATGACGAACATTTGAAAGGTGGATACATCAACAAGTTAAAGAAAAATTTAATTAAGTTCAAAGGTGATATGGAACCTTGCAAGAAAGTTAGTCATGATGTAAAATAGAAGATTAAAAACTCTGTAAGCAATAAAAATGATAAAAAGGAAAGCAAAGACTGAATTATAAAATTGGAAGTGAAAGTTCATTTTGCACTAGCGAGGATAATACTAATAATACTGGAAGTAGTATTCCTACCTAGGAATAAGGGATTGCTACAACTGATATGAGAAAAAGAAGAAGATAACTACCTATCTATTTTACTTTACAAATAAGTATTGGAAAAAGAAACAATTCATAATGTGAAAATAACAATGACTAGATAGTGGCATGATACAGGTGTGTCATTCAATATTGCCTAATCTTATAGTATTATCAACCTATAGTTATATCTTTTATTGATCTAGGATTTAAAAATCCTTCAATCGATGATTATAAGGGTGATCTTTTGAGCAACTCTATTAGTGAAATAAAAAGTTATTTAAGTGAACAAAGGACCTAAGCAACTTTTGAGTGTTCAATCACGTAAGCAGATTGGAAAATACGAAATATGCATCCATTACAAAATTTTAAGCTTATTTTGTTAAGGGGATGATATCAATTGATACGTTAAGCCTTATGTTGTTAATAAAATTACGCAAAAAATTATTATGCAGTTCATCATTAACAATTATACTACTTATAAAGCAATTGGGAAGAAATTGCTAAGCATATAACATTCTTTCTATTAAACTCCTTATGCTACACATTATATTAACCTGATGTTGAAAAATATAAGAAGTATTAAACAACTTATGTAATTGTTTATAAAGTAAGAAAAGTGACTAAGTATAGGTTCTGAATTTTATGAGAAAAGATTTCACAAATAATAGGAATTTCTGTTATCTTTCTATTATAAGATTTGCAACTAATTTATTATCACTTTAGTGTTTTGATCAATTGAAGGAGTTGAGATAAATATTTACAAATGATAAGTCAGTTGCATCTTAACATGTCATATCCAATGTTAAAATAGAGATTTCTAGGATTATACTTGTGGATCATAAATTTTAGTCCTAATGTTAGTTTGTGATAAAGGTTTATGAGCCTTTGATTAGAGTACTTAGTTTGACTAATAGTAATGAGAGGTTAACCATGAGTACTTTTATAATGTTATAGAAAAGGTAAAGGAAACAAACATGGTAATATGAAAATAGGTCTTCTTTATACATACCTTATCTTATAATCATTAATGAGAGGTAGGAAAAATAACTATACTTTATATTGTTTATTGAGCATGAATTTATGAATCTGAGGGTTTATTATAGACCAAATTTCATAAAGAAACTTGAAATTAACTAAGGAATACTTTTAACCATCATAAATAATTATTTTAAATGACATAATACAATATCTTCTTAGCTCACAAATAAAGGCATATAAGGATGTGGGTTGTGACTTTGGAATTATTATTGCAATACATTAAAGAGACAAACTTAGTCAACGTATATATTTCTTCACTTACGATACTTGTTTAAACATAATCGCCACTTCATTTTATTTATAAGATCACTTTTAGTCTTATAGTTTCATAATGGGACCAATTTATAAGTGATGTTCCAAAATTGCAAAGGTTTTCAATTCAATTCTTAGCCGATATGTCAGTGTAACTATGTGTGAAAGGAATTGAAGCATATTTGAGTATATTCATAAAAAAAATTGTAACACAAGAGATTAAATGATTTAGTATTTGTTTGATACAACTTAAAGCTTTTAAAAGAGGTATGTTATTGTTATTATTAAGTTAAATAAAATTTCTCATCATTTATTAATAATTTAATTTTATCTATTTACTATGACTCTTAACGGACTAAGTAGTTTTATTAATCTAATTTGCTTGATCATATTGATCTCTTAGTGGATTGATTTTTTAAGAAACCAATTCTTATAAATAAGAGTAACTAAGAAGGTAATATTGGATGAGAAAATATTCTCATGTCAATTGGTGCATTAAACTTAAATGATTGGTAATGCTGAGACTCCATTTAATAATGAAGATTTTATACTAAACGAAAATTGAGACCAATATGATTTAAACAGATATTTGTAAAATGAAGTTTATGGGTTTTCATTTTTCCCTTTAATTAAGTTTCACTTGCATTTGATGTATATATTAAATTCTGTATATGCAATATAAATAAAAAAATATAAATGTAAGTGGTTATTTAGGTTTCACTTATGCTCTACTGTGTCTTGTGTCTAAGGTATGAGCTTTTGTTGTTATGGACCTTTATTATTTTTACTATATGTTATTTTGTTACAATCAATTGTAACATTTTAAAACTTTATATTATTATTAATTTATAATTGTCTAATAATTAAACAATATTTTATATTAATTATTGTTATCATTAAATACTAAACATGAGTGATATTTATCTATATATGAAATATGTGAAACGTAATATTATTAGGAACAAAGAGCTACTTATTATATCAAAAGGCTAAAGTAAAGTTAAAAATTATATACTACAATATATTAAGAGATTATTTTGAAATTTTATAAAATTGGAGGAATATTTTACAAATTTAAATAATTATTCAAAACAGCATTCAATATTAATCGATGCTAGTAATATAGCATACCAAACTAAAATCGATATTAGGTTCGGTATGATATTCGTAAGATTGAACATTACATATTAAATAACT
Source organism: Erythroxylum orinocense (assembly GCA_025531955.1). Classification (NCBI taxonomy): domain Eukaryota; kingdom Viridiplantae; phylum Streptophyta; class Magnoliopsida; order Malpighiales; family Erythroxylaceae; genus Erythroxylum; species Erythroxylum orinocense. The sequence continues at coordinate 31,723,506 of JANZLX010000005.1, forward strand.
ATTTATACTTTTAATGTAACTAATGAGATGTAAATATGAAAATAAAAAGTAAATTTAAAATTTTATTTATTAATAGAAAAAATCAATGAAATTAGTTATTTTAAATTATAAATAAAAATAAGAAAATGATAATCTAATTTATTAGTATCATTAAATAATAAATAAAAATATAATGGTATAATTAATTTATTATCATATTCAAAGTTATGAATATTGTACCGGGCTTGGTACCGGATTGGGTTCTGGAACAGAATTGTACCGGTATCAGTCGGTACCGGGTACCATTTTGGGCAATTTTTTAAATTTATAAAATAGTCCCTAAAATTTTTAAAAATTGCAAAATAGTCCATATTAGTATATTGTACAATTGTACTGTATACTTTACTAGTTTACTGTTACATCAACCATGCTTTCAAAAATCTTAATAATAAATAATAATGAAAATTAATATAAAATAAGTAAATAACAATAAATTTTAAATATTTTACATATAAATAATAACCACAATTAATATGAACAAAGACAATCATCATCATACACACATCAAATTAAGAATAATACAAAGTATTTAAAATATTACAAATTACAATAATACAATTTTATCATTTTAATAAATAATATTACATCAAAAGATTTAAAACATCCGATAAAAATAACAATAAATATTACAAAAAGAGTTGATGACGAAGAAGCAATAAAGTAGAAGTTAAACTTAAAACAAAAATATTACAGTTACATTACATATATACAATTTGACATAAACATCAAATACAAGCAAAATTAAAAGAAGAGGAAAAATAAAAACCTGAAATTCAATCGTCAATGGGAGGATACCCACTAGAACTGCACTGACTCTAGTGATCATTTGGTACAAAATCCTCATCATTGAGAAGAGCTTCATCATCATTATCATTTAAACTTAATGCACTAAATGACATGTCAATGCTTTCCCATCTAAGATTATCTTCCAAATTCAAATCATTCACATCAACCAAATTGAGTTCTTCAAAAACCCAATATGCCAAAATATCAATATTATCAATGGCAATTGGATCATTTGAACTACTTGTGCTATTCAGACTCCTAGTAAACAATTAACTTTAATTATTAAAAAATTATAAGAAATTATATCCAAATTAATAATGATAATAATGAAAATAGCATATCTTTCTCGAAGCTTTAAATTGTAACGAACATAAACTAAGTCATTCAACCTCTTATGCTCCAATCTATTCCTTTTCTTTGAGTGGATAAATTCAAATGTGTTCTAGTTTCGTTCACAGCCTGTTGCACTCACACATTGACTTAAAATCCAAATTGTAAACCTTTTCAATTCTGGAACACGATTTCCAAATTGATCCCACCAAGAGTTGTAAGTTATAAGATAACAAAAGTAGTGTTATCAAAAAAATAAAGTGATAATTAATTTTCAACAAATAAGAAAAAGGAAATAACTAACACTTGGAGAAAGTTTTCCTCTTTGTCAATAGCAATCGACATTCCAAAATCTGCAGAAAACAACTTGCAAAGCTCCATTTGTGAGCTTAAAAGATCTAGCATTGCGTCAATGCTAACAATTGTTGTAATAGTTAAAATCATTTTTCTTTTATTAACTTCAACTTGCTTAGTAAGATCCAGTCTAAAATAGACATTAGGATTCAAAAATGCCTCAATTGCAAACAATGGAGAAGTAAGTTGTCTTTCCTTTCTCTCATTAATGATTGAAAGATATGGTGTGTATAAAGAAGTCCTATATTTCAGATTGGCCATGATTGCTTATGTCGCTCTCTCTATGGCATAAAAAATATAACCCATTGTTGGCTTTTCTTCATTATCAGCCAAGCGAAGCACTCTCACCCAAGGCTCACAAACTCGGATAACAAATTGACATTGAGACCTAAATTCTCTATCTTCCAGTATAATATTACGAACCTCCACTCCAGCATTAAACCTATCATGCTAAGATGTAATCCACTTATCACTTGTAAATATTTATCTTTACTCTTTCTTCATCGAAACAAAAGACTGAAATGACAAGAAATTTATGCCAAATCTTGTCACAGCAGGACGATACAAATTTCTACTATTGGTAAATTCCTTTCTCATTAAATTTAATACCCATGCACGATTATAAATGAACTTTGTCACCTTTTTAGCTTTCTACATAGTCTCATCGATAACAAGAAATACCTAGGATCCCCTATATTTTTCAACATTAGGTCAATGCAATATGCAACACAAGGAGTCCAAAAAACAGAATTATATGCATTTTGTAACATTTTTCCTGCCATTTTATAAGCGAAATCATCGTCAACAATAAACTGAACAATATTTTCCGACCCTTCATTATTCATAACTTTATCAAATATTGCCCACAAAGTCTCAGTATTTCTAATAAGGCAAGATATATCAATAGATTTGAAAAACGTAGAGTCATTTGAAGAATAAACTAAATAATTTATAATAGGCTCTTCTCTCCTATTTGTCCAACCATCACCTATGATTAAACATCCATAAGTACCTCAATTCGCTCTTCTTTCAGCCAAATAACTTCTAATTTTAAAAACAACATAACTCAAAAGTTTAACTCTTAAATCATCAATCGAAGGACTTTTGTATCTTGGACCATAAGGAGATGTTGCATCCATCACAGGTTGATAATAATAAGACTGAGAAACATTGAATGAGGAACCTGTATCATACCACTATCTAGCAACTGCCATATCGACATTGTGAGTCAAATCTCTTGATTGCATTGCACTACGAATTGAAGGTTGGGCTCTTAGAGTTGCTCGTGGTGCAAAGAAACTAGTCACCTACCTTCTTCTCTTCCTCAGATCAGATTCAGGTACTTCTTCTTAGGCCTGAGATGGAACACTACCAGTACCACTACCACTACCACTACCACCACTACTATTACCACTTCCACCTTCAACATTTCCAAAATCACCACGAAAATTAGAAAATGAACTTCCACTACCAATTTCAAAATTCAACTTTCCCTTCTATTTATCTCAAATTGATATTAATCAAGCAATGTTTTCATCTACCACTTCATATCATAACTTACTTTTTTACAGGGTTCCACATCTCCCAGCTAAATGTTTTTTTATTCGGGTGATTTCTCAACCTTTCAAATGCTTGTTACAAAACAAGTAAATAGTATGGTTCCTCATACCGGGAACCAATGCAACACGTGCCCAAGCTGGATCATTGTATCTTCCTGAAGTGAGTTAATCAGGAGTACTTGAATTTTCTTCCATTTAACTGTAAAAATAAATGAATGCATATATCAAAATAAATAACACATAAAAATAAATAAGTCATTATTTCAGTACACAATATGCATATATATCTTATATAATATAACTCATTCTGTATGATTACATTACACATAATTGAATTTCATGGAACACAATTCACCATAAGTCAAAAGCTATCAATTCAAAATATTCAACATATATAATTACACAAAACATATATAAACAATTTCCATTTCTAACAATCACAAAACATGCATAACCAATTTCCATTTCCAACATCCACAAATTATACACAAACAATTTTCATTTCCATTAATCACAAAACATTCACAAAACAATTTCTATTTCCAACAATTTCCATTTCCAACATCCATAAATCATACATAATTTTATTTCCATTTCTAACAATTTTTAACAATTTCCATTTCCAACATCCACAAATCATACATAAACAATTTCCATTTTCAACATCAACTAATCATACATAATTTCATTTTCATTTCTAACAATTTTCAACAAGTTCCATTTCCATTTCCAATAATCACAATATATTTATAAAGCAATTTCTATTTCCAACATCCACAAATCATACAAAAATAATTTTCATTTCCAACAATTTCTATTTCCATTTCCAACAATACATTCATAAAACAATTTTCATTTCCAACAATTTTCAACATTTTCAATCCAAAGTTTCTAACATGAGGATCAAGTTGAAGGGTATCATATGATTTAAATAATTGCCAAATAAAAAATGAAATATCTTATACAATTGTTCATACACACCTGTTCATAACATGATGATCAAGTTGGAAGATATATTTATAACATGAGGATCAACTGATCAAGTTAAAAGATATAACTTCTTTGGAAATGTTTTTTCCCTTATTTGAGGCTTTGAATCTTCTTTTCATTTCTAACAAACCATAATATTCTATACACCATTCTATATTTCATTCTTAAACATACAAGTTACTTTTACAATTTTTAATATTTATTAATAAGTCTAAGTATAAATGATTAGAACCTATAATAACAACATTTTCACAATTTGAAAACAAAAAAGTTCTTTTTGGGATACATTTATTACATCACTATTTTCACACATTATCTATTATAAATATTTATGATACCCCCCCACCCACACATATATATTACCAAATAATTCAAGTTCAACATATTTTATACTCAATTAATTATTTACCCAAAACTAATACCCAAATAGGCAAATACACAATCGAACTATTATTAATTTTCAATTGTATAATTTTATACTCAACTAATTATTTACCTTAAGTCAATACCCAAATATTACAAATAAAATACAAATTTTGATTTACAACTTACAAGTTACAAACTTACAACATACAACATTAATTGTTAATTAATGATTTAAGTTTTTACAATTTTACAAATTTAATAACTTTAATATTATAGGTTTATGTATGCTTTAAATTTAAGTTGTTTCCAACTTCGACTTTCTAACTTTCAAATTCAATAATCAATAAGGGAGGTCGTGCATTTCATATTTCATTCGTCCAAAAACAAACCATAAATTTCTTATTCTTTATAACCAAACAGAACAACCAATCTTTATTCTTTATAACCAAACAAAACAACCAAACAAGTGAAACAACTCATTCATCAGTCATCACCGTGACTGATATAATTCCATTTCTAATGTTCAGATTACAAATGACAAAACACAAAACAATACCGTGACCATTCAACAATTCAATTCCAATATTCAACCAATTCAGATGCACGCAAATTGTAGATCAGAAAACTAACTTCTAACATCTAACCAATTCCCAAATCCATCATCCAACATTCACAAATCCATCATCCAATTGCAATTAAGTAGGAAAAATTTGAAAACAGGAAAAAAACACACCCAAAAACAAATCACTTGTTTCGGGTATTTGGGTCGGGTGACAAGTCAGAGGCATCTGGTGGCTTCCCGTGTAGATGAGCTTGAGCTGCGACCTTCTCTCCTCCTTCAGACTTTTAGGGGCGACTCGCGACAACATGGTGCGGTGTAATGGTGGCGTCTTCGAGTCCCCGTGGAGGAAGGTTAAAGACGGTGGCATCTTCGGGGGACCTAAGGGTGGTGCCAAGGAGGATAGGGAAGGAGGAGAGACAGAGACTGGGGGAGGGTGGGGCGAGGGGAACGACGGCGGTGGCGGTGAGAGCGCGAGGGGGGTGTGGTTTTAGGGTTTAACTTTTTAAAATTTGCAAATTGCTCTTCTACCTTTCCAAAATTTAGGGTACTGACCAGTATGTCCCGGTCGTAACGCCCCAAATTAGGGGTTAGAATAGTAAAGGAAGTTTGTACGAATTACGTTTGTTATTGCGTATGGATTAATT
>JANZLX010000005.1:31744931-31761840 GCA_025531955.1 Erythroxylum orinocense
GTGTATATTGAATCTCATAATTATGATCTCATCATAATTTCAATTACACAGTAATTATTCCAAGGATTTTATCTTTACGAATAATAATCAAATAATTAACAAATACATAAAGATAAAGAATGCCTTTGATTAATAAATAATAATGTCATACAAATTATTTACAACCAAAATAAATTGACTGCAAGGGCATAAACTAACAATGTGGAGTAAAAAGCCTAAATGTATCATAACAAGCTGCAACAATTTATGTTCTTGAATAACAATAAATTCTGATATAAAAAAATAAAATTTAAAATTCATTGTATCTTTTTTAAAACGTGAAAGAGATGCAAGCATTATATTTGTATCCATTCAAAACGTTTTGACATTAATGGTACGAAGGAAATATTAACCACAAAAGCATCCTTTTGATGTGTCTGTGTACGAGTGGGGCTCTTCGGTCATGAGATTGGAAAAGAGGAGAGTCAAAGAAAGGAGATAGTAAGGTACTGCTTTTTCTCGATTCTCGGCCACACATATCAACGTCAGTAACAATAACCCCTTCGTAGCTAAGGCCATCTCCAAATTTCATATTTACTTTTTGTTATTAACATATTTTATTAATAAATTTATAATACTTATAAATAAAAATTATAAATAAATATTAAACATAAATTTAATATTATATTTAATATTAGTCTCATTTTAAATGTCTCGTTGGGATCTTTGTAATAATATATTTTGTGTAAAGTGATTAATATGTTAAATTTAATTACTTAATAATTTATGTAAATAAATCGATTTATAAAAAGGATATAAAAGGAAAAATGTTAAAAAAGTAAAAGAATAAAGTTATTATTTTTGTACTTTTGGTGCAATAAATAGCAACACACCAAATTTACTATGTTACTGTTTATTGCACCATTTTAATGTGTACTTTTGATGTCTTAGTTGAAGTAAAATTTTTGCACCAAAATAGTTGGAGATGGCCTAATGCTGATCTCTATTGTTAATATATATATTAATGCAAAATTGGCTTTCTCTACCCATTTGAATTATTTACGATAAACGAGTTGATGGTTTGACAATCGGTTGTAGAAATGAGAATAAATATAGTAAAAAATAATAATAAATATTATAATTATAATTATAATTGTTGGTTAAAAGGAAAAAATAATTATAATTACTAGTTAAAAGAAAAGACTGATTATCATTACTATTAATAGTAGTTGGTTTGTAAAAAATATTTAAAATAAATTTTAATAAATTTTAATTAATTATATTATAACTAATTAATTTTAATTAATTATAATGTTCTTAATTATTAATGATAATATTTTAATTAATTATATTTTAATTAAATAATTAATAATAATATTTTAAATAATTACAATATTTTAATTAATGAATAATTATATTTCTAATTAATTATATTTTAATTAATTCTAATGTAATTAATTATTATTATTAATTTTAATTAATTATATTGTAATTAATTAGATTTTACTTAATGATATTGTAATTAACCAATTAATTAATATAATTAATTAATTATATTTAAATTAATTAATTAAGATATTTTAATTGATGAGAGAATTATATTTTAATTAATTACATTTTAATTAATTATAACGTAATTGATTAACTACTATTATTATTTTAATTAATTATATTTTAATTAATTAATTTTATTTAATTAATTATTATTAAAAACATTTTTAAAAAGGAGCCACTATTAAAGAATAAATTTAATTTTTCTATTAAATTGAAGGTACGGAGAATTCTTTAAAAGTGAAATATCAAACTATTGTTTCTGTAATGATAATCTAACAATCAACCACTCACTTTTCATTCCTTATCCATTAACCCATTCTCAAACCTATCAATCAAGTAACCCTTAAATTTTTAAGATCTCATGTTAAATTTAAAAATTAGTTTTAAGGTAAATTAAGGTCAGCAAACTATTGGCGAAAAGGAAATAGTTAAACATGAAAAGGAAGGAAAAAAGAAAATCAATGATTGAACCAAAACAAATTCAATGAAAGTGAGAAGAATATTCATCTTTTACGAGTTTTTACAAACAAAATCCCATGCATGTGCTTATATGTTAATATTTGTACTAATGTCAACATATAATTAGGCTTTAGCAAATACAAATCCAATTTGTGATGGTGATTGTTTAGTTTCGTACAAATCCATCCAACAGACGACGATTCAGACTTGTAACAAAATAAAGAAAGAAGGGAACTATAAGCAATTGCTGGAAAAGAGGAACGACCCCATGTTTGTTTCATTTCAGGGAAGCACTTTTGTTTGTACAAGTTAAGTTCTTAAGGTATCTATCATCTGGGTTTTCACTTTCACCTTCTCTTGTTCCTTTTCTTTTGTTGTTACTTTCCTTTTTTGGGTGCGTGGGTATGTATGATCCTTTTTAGTATTTACGTTAAACGTTGTAGATATCTAAGGTCTTGACTTTCGTTTCGATTTCTGTCAGATTATAATGGTTTAAGCAGCAATTTTATACGGTTTTATGATGATCTTTTGTTGCTTTTTCCCCAATATCTCATTTTATGTTTTATACTTTTATTCAAGTTTAGGAAAGTGTGATCCATTCGTTTGCTTGATGGGAGTCTCGTGAGAAAAGAAAAAGAGAGACCATAGAAAGAAGAGGATCGGGTGGGGTGGGTGGAACAAAAGAATTAATTATTTTGTCTGGCTTCTATTATTAGTAAAAGAGAGTCCATGCTCATGGAGAATTGGTTTTTGGGCGTGTGACATGCATCTTAATAGTTCGAGACAAGCTTAAAGTAAGTTTTTCTTTTGTGCAGGTCCTCCTATCAGAATAAAGACGAACAGTAAAGGACTTCTTTAGTTTTTGTACGCTTTGATTTTCACAGCCGTTGGAGGATGGGGACTTATGAGGCAGTTCTGCAAGTTTTGTACGGGGCTGGCCCCTGCATAGTTGCTTCAAACCCATATTTTGGCAATTCAGTTTTAAATTATCCTTCTAAACTTCGTGTAAAATCTAGAAGCAAAAGAGCTTCAAGACGTACAGGCATGTCTAAATGTCCAAGAATTTTGCAGAAGTACACAGGAAGTTATTGGTTTTCGGGGTTAAGTACTGGTGGTATGCTCCAGATTGCAGCAGAAGCTGATAGATTGCAGTCTCTGTGTTGTAGATGTCAGCGTGCAGAAAATGTTAGTGGATTAACTACTGAAGATGGAAATGGTAAATGGTTTGTAGACAGTGCAAAGACATTACATGTAACTGGTGCTGTGGATGCTTCGAAAGTTTTAGAGTTTGGGAGTATTCAGCAGTCAATACCGGAAAGACAGGACTTGAAGTCCAATGGCATTGTCAACCAGGAAAATGGGAGTTTGACAAGCAATGGTGCCATAGAAACAAATCGAGATACCCCTGGGAAGTTTAGTGCAGATTCAACAGCAGATGAAGCATGGGACCTACTGCGGGATTCTATGGTTTATTACTGTGGCAGTCCCATCGGGACAATAGCTGCCAACGATCCCACCAGTTCCAGTGTATTGAATTATGATCAGGTCTTCATTAGAGACTTCATACCTTCTGGTGTCGCTTTTCTTCTGAAAGGAGAATATGATATTGTTCGGAACTTTATCCTCCATACACTTCAGTTGCAGGTAATTCATAGCTCAATTTACTAACTTTATCTGTCAACAGATCCTTATATAACGCCTTTTTGTTACTCTCACTTTTCTTCTTTCAATTGCTGATTTATAGTTGCACACAGTGGGCATCAGCATTGTGTTTGTATTTTCGTTTTTGTTCTACTGCTGTCTTTGTTTTTTTAATTGTTAAATTATCATTTTAATTTGTTGACATTTTTTTTACCCCTATGGATAATTGTTGGTGAAATATGTGATTAAGGTTGTGATGGAATTTCTGTATCAGTTGCTTTGAGTACTTGTTTTTGGTTTGTCTTAATTTGCCTTCTTTATCCTCTCCATGTGACCATGAAAAAATAAGAATTGTTTCTGATGCAACCTGGGATGCAAGTGTATGCCTAATTGCATATATTTGATCAATTAGTCTTGGTTAAAAGTTTTTGTGATTGTAATTTTAACATAATTTTGCCTTATATGCTTGACTGAGAATGATAGCACCTGTGCAGGATTTGGCTTACAAACATGTTTGTACAAAACCTAGAACATTACATTCATACAGATACAATGGCAGCTGCTTCATAAAAATTTAGCATTTTCATCTTTTTGCAAACCTTGTTGTCAGAGTGATAGCATGTTATACAACTTTATTTCATATTTGGGACAATGTTCCTATGTTTTTTCTCCATCTTTGTATATTTAAGTTTATCATTTCAGAGCTGGGAGAAGACAATGGATTGTCACAGTCCTGGCCAGGGATTAATGCCAGCTAGTTTCAAGGTGCGTACAGTGCCTTTAGATGGTGATGAATGTGCAACAGAAGAGGTATTGGATCCTGACTTTGGAGAGGCAGCAATTGGCCGTGTTGCACCAGTTGACTCTGGTATTACAATTTTGTAAAACATATATTTCCTTTGAAAAGGTGTTTTCCTTTCACCTTCCTGATAGATCGTTTTGTTTTGACGTCAGGACTATGGTGGATTATCTTATTACGTGCATATGGAAAATGCTCTGGTGATCTTTCAGTCCAAGAGAGGATTGATGTGCAAACTGGAATTAAGATGATTCTTAGGCTCTGTCTTGCTGATGGTTTTGACATGTTCCCAACATTACTGGTGACAGATGGCTCTTGTATGATAGATCGCCGAATGGGAATTCATGGTCATCCTCTGGAAATCCAGGTAATTTGTTTTTGTTGTCCAATTATACCAGTTAAAAGCTTTCCTGTTAAAAGTCAGCTTTTCAATTCAATTGATAAATCTCATGACTATTGCCCTCAGTGAAATGGGCACAATGGGAAAGGAACAGTAGCATCGGCTTTCTTATCTTGTAGGTACTCTGTATTCCTTCATCCTTGTTCATTGCAGTTCTGGTGCGAAAGAAAGATGATTTGCAGAATACAGGCAACCTCGACAAATTGACTAGATAATCAGTTAACTTTTAGGTTTATTTTGTGTGCGATATGTTATGAAAATCTTATATTTTTAGCAGTCTATGTGGATCTCCTTTATGCTGTTTTTCCGTGCAGGCACTATTTTATTCAGCATTACTTTGTGCACGGGAGATGCTTGCTCCAGAAGATGGATCAGCTGATCTCATTCGAGCATTGAACAACCGTCTAGTGGCTCTGTCATTCCATATAAGAGAGTACTATTGGATTGATTTGAAGAAACTAAACGAGATTTACCGCTACAACACTGAAGAGTACTCTTATGATGCTGTTAACAAGTTCAACATTTACCCAGATCAGATACCTCCATGGTTGGTGGAGTGGATGTCCAACCAAGGAGGTTATCTGATAGGAAACTTACAACCAGCTCACATGGATTTTCGATTCTTTTCTATTGGAAACATATGGTCTATTGTAAGTGGTCTGGCAACTATAGATCAGTCTCATGCCATATTGGATCTTATTGAAGCTAAGTGGATGGATTTAGTAGCAGAAATGCCATTCAAGATATGCTATCCTGCTCTTGAAGGTCAGGAATGGCAGATTATCACTGGTAGTGATCCTAAGAACACGTAAGGATGCTAACCTTCTGAAATTGGAGTACTTTTGTTAACCTATCGTGTTTATTTTCTCATGGTTTTGTTTATTGGCACAGGCCTTGGTCCTACCACAATGGAGGTTCCTGGCCAACTCTGCTATGGCAGGTTAGTGAGTTGAATGTATTTATGGTGCTCGTGTTTATCAGGAATAGCTTGTGGGAGGATAATAGCTTAAATTAGCAAAGAAAAAATAGGAAAGCATCAAAAACGTCATTCCGATGGTTCAGAAATCTGGGCCAAGCGGTTTTGTAGAAGAGTTTCAAGGACATTATGATATCCGTTAAGAACTTTGTGCTTAATTGTAATTCATGCATAAAATAAGGCGGCTAATAGTGAATCAATGATACTTTTTATTGCTAGATACTGGAATTTAACACTGACATTATTTAGGCGGTTTTCAGCTGACAGTTGCCTGCATCAAGATGGATAGGCCAGAAATTGCTGCAAGAGCCATTGAGATTGCTGAGAAACGTATATCACGAGACAAGTGGGCTGAATATTATGATACGAAAAGAGGGAGGTTCATTGGAAAACAAGCACGTCTTTTCCAGACCTGGTCTATTGCCGGATACCTTGTGGCAAAGCTCTTACTTGCAGACCCATGCACAGCCAAGATGCTCATAACCGAAGAGGATACTGAGCTTGTTAACGCCTTCTCTTGCATGATTAGTGCCAACCCTAGAAGAAAACGCGGTAGGAAGAATTCAAAGCAGACCTATATTGTGTGAGTCGCTCAAATCTGCTTCACATGTTTGAAATGGGTAAGGGGACTCATGTCCTCAGGTCTAATTATCATTGGTATTAAGTTGAAATTGGCTTGCATTTAACGTAATTATTTATTGTTCCATTGATTTGGGCAGATAAGGTGAATTTCTTCTACACCTTATTCATTTATCACATAGAACAGACCTTGAAATATCCTTTCTATGGATGTACTCTTCTAATTATTCTTTGTATAATACTCGATGTATTGTTATAAATAATGGATCACAACGTTTCAGTAAAATTTGATGTGAGATGATGATCAAATGCAAGACGTGTATACTTTTTTGTATATATGATTTATCATGCTTTGAAATTGCATACAGAAAAGTCCTGCATTTCAGATGCTTTTACTGGAATGAGATGATGAAACTTGATGATTAGTTGAGCTATCATTAGGGTGATATTCAGTTAATGATAACTTAAGCAAGCTTAATGATGGTAGGGTGAGTATGTTGTTCTCCTGGGATGGATAGAGCAACTCAGACGCTGACTCGCCTTCTGTGTGGAGATTGATAACTAAGAATGAATGGACAGCACAGCAGGAATAGGGGTCTACATTTATTACTATTTACTTGTGCCCATTTGAGCCTGTTGGGAAATGAATTGGCAATAGTTACAAAGGAATGATAGTGTCAACCACGTCCACAGTTTAAAAGTAGTAACCTTTGTTGAAGCAATTATTAAGTATTAGCATTGCATCATGATGATTATGCATTTAATTAGGCACGGAAAATTATTAATCTATTTTACAGTATCACTAATTCTAAGTAAGAATTAGAATTAAAAATTAATCAAGGCAAGTGTACCACCTCTGAAACGTATATTTTTAAGCTACAATGCTAATATGTCGACGATAATTTTGCTAATTTATTTATTAAATCAAAACCACAAAAGAAAACTTGATACATGGCTGCAAGGGAACTTTGGTTTCTAAGGCATTGTTTTATTAATATTTGGCAGGCCCGAGATATTCGCCACCCTTAACTACTAAATTACCGACAAGCGGAGAAATTAACGACGGCTGAGACAGAATTAGCGGATATGATTGGAGACACTTGCAAAAAAGAAAGGATGTTCAGTGACGAGACGAGAGATTAAATTCCTAAAAGGAAATTAAAGAAAAGATTCAACATTGATAACAAGTAAATGGTACAAACTCTTTCAGAAGATCAACACTGCGATGTGGTGAGGTGAGGTGAGACTCATTAGTATTTTGCCGTCACGTTAGTTTGTGTTGGTCCCATTGAATGTATTCGCATCGCATGTCACTTTTTATTTCTCCGCAACTTTTAGGTTTCTCGACAAAATCATTCTTATATAATTATTCACTTTTCTTTGTAGATTTAAGTTTAGTTGAAAAGATATTATTATAATTAAATTCCACTAACATCATAGTATAATTTTAATCAAGCGCTCAAATGAATTTATATAAATATGAATTACATTAGTGTCAACCTAACACAGCCAATGAAAATTCTGTCAGATAATTTATGATTACTTTTAACATCCAATCACATGTCTCTTAATTGAATTTTCAATATTTAAAAAATAAAAAGATTTGATATATAAAGAGAGCTTTTTAATTATTTCAAAATATTTTTAAGTTTTAATTCTTATTTACAAATTGTTTTATTTAATTAGTTAATACAACTATTGTTTATGTTGAATTGTAAGTGGCAAACCTACAAGGAAACGTTCGAATTCGTTTATTTTTTTTTATATAAAAAAATGAAACTTGTCGTTAAGTATGTAAACTGCCGCCTTTTTAGTTAGAAATTGCTTTAAACCATAAGGAACTTTTGAAATCAATAAGTAAAACAATTTAGGCATAGAAAACAAGTACAAATCAAGCCAGCACATGAAAGAGACAAGCTGAACAAAGAGAAAGATTGTAGACAAATTAAAGGTCGAGAGGAGAGGAGAGGAGAGGAGAGGACCTGGTCTTTTCTTATTTAATCATTTTTGTGAAATATTCTTAAACTTGCAAACCACAATTTGAGTTTGCTTATCTTTCTAGTCTGTTCATGATTAAATACCCATCACTATCAAGTTTGGGTTGGACAAAGTTTTAATATGCTGTAACAAAATTCCAATGCTTGTACAGCTTCACCTCCTCCCATCTCTTTTGTCATCAGATAAAACACAACAAATGCAAAACATTATTCCGGGAAACATGCTTAAGTTATGCATGCAATCCACCAAAATTAGCTAATATCTTACCGTATAAATAAACGACAAGATTATGGAAACTATAGCTGTGGATTTTGATTTTTCATACACAAAAATAATAGAATGTCTCGTGGCCTTAATCCGAACCTCATCATTCCTTGGCTGAGAATAATTTGAATTGACAACTGGGGGATGACCATGCTCCAAACAATCCTCTGTTCTGTTGACTTACTCATTAATGAAAATTTTAAATAAATAAAATAATTATGATTACACTTTAATTGGAAAACAGCTACAGGGCCCATGTTTTCGGCCACATGGCCCAACCTCCTTCTGCCGTCCCCATGACCCCAACTCAAATACCCATACAAATCTCCTCTTCAAAGCCTTACTGTCTTCCCCCTACTCTTTCCTACATTCCAACTCTTTCCTTCATCCGCCATGGACTCTTCCATCGACGACCTAACCGACGAACTCGACGACGTCAGCTTCACCAGCACCGCCACCACCACCACTCCTCTCGATTGCAATCGAAGCGTCAGCAGCTCTGGGACATCATCCGACGCCGCCACATGCATCCATGCCTCCATCTCCTCCAAGCCCTACAACGCCCCTACTTGTGACATCTGCTGGAATATCATCCGACGCGTCGGTTGCGACAACAAGATCCTTACTCTGGCGGACCTGCGCTTGGTTCACCGCCTAGGTAGCGGAGACCTTGGGAGTGTATACCTTGTGGAGCTTAAGGGCGGTAATGGCTGCCTCTTTGCCGCCAAAGTCATGGATAACAAGGAAATGGCTGCTAGGAACAAAGAGAGTAGGGCTAGGATTGAGAGAGAGATACTGGAGGTGTTGGATCATCCTTTTTTGCCCAAGTTATATGCTACATTGGACTCTCCAAGGTGGTCATGTTTGTTGACCGAGTTTTGTCCCGGTGGAGACCTCCACGTTCTCCGCCAACGGCAACCGGAGAGACGCTTCGAAGAGACCGCCGTCCGGTAATGTATATATTACAATTGACCCCACAATTTTGCAATTTGTCACAGATATGTAGTGCAATAAAAAAACACGGAAAAGCATAGTCACATGGGTACGGGAATTGACAATTAAAAGGTTGGGGTGGGGTGCAGGTCCATCAGGTATATGATGACGTTCAATCAGTGAGTGTGAGTGTGGGGGTTGGGTCTAGTTTATACCATTTGTTTAGGACTTTACAGAGCATGTGGGGTCCATTTGCATAATCCAATCATGATGGAATGGAAGTTACTGATTTTGTTGCGATTTTATCATTTGTTTGTTTTAATCACATTAATTAAATTATTGAGAAGAACCAGCTTCCTTCTTTATCCTTTCCTCCCTATTCCCTAATGCCTAATGCCTAATGCATGACGGCGTTTTGTGCTTCAATCACTCTGATGATCTTAATTACCTACGGCTAGTTGTCCGTTTAACTGCTGGCAATAGCCAATAGGAACGTGAATTCAAATTTATTGTTACCAATGCAAACCCACTTATTCCTATTCAATTCAAACACTGTTTGGTTTCGTTTCAGTTTTTATGCTGCGGAAGTGGTGGCGACTCTCGAGTACCTACACATGATGGCCATTATCTATCGCGATCTCAAGCCTGAAAATGTTCTTGTACGATCGGACGGTCACATATTGCTCACCGATTTTGACCTCTCCCTAAAAGACGACGACTCCATATCAACGGCCCAGATCGTCTCCCACCATAGCACGCCACCAACAGATTCCTCCCGCGATCACCCAACCGACCCGTCGCAATTCACCACATCATCCTGCATTCTCCCCAACTGCATCGGCCCAGCGGTGTCGTGCTTGCACCCGACACGTCGACGGAAGAAAAAGAGGTTCAACCACCGTGGGACCCCGGAGATCGTGGCGGAACCGCTAGACGTCCGGTCCATGTCTTTCGTGGGGACCCATGAGTACTTGGCCCCGGAGATCGTCTCCGGAGAGGGGCACGGCAGCGCCGTCGACTGGTGGACCTTGGGTATATTCATTTTTGAGCTTTTCTATGGGGTGACGCCGTTCAAAGGAATCAATCACGAGTTAACCCTAGCGAACATAGTTGCTCGAGCCCTAGAGTTCCCCAAAGAACCGTCGGTCCCGAGCTCTGCAAAAGATTTAATCACACAGCTGTTAGTGAAGGACCCATCAAAGAGGCTTGGGTCGACAATGGGTGCAACCGCTGTTAAGCATCATCAGTTTTTTGATGGTGTTAACTGGGCATTGTTGAGATGTAGGACACCGCCTTACAAACCCCGGCCGGTCAGTAGCCGGGACTTTATTGCCTCGGAAGCCACTAAAAATTCGGTAGAGTATTACTAGTTAAAACAGACTATATTAATGGTTTTCTTGTTTTGTAATTAAAATAATAACTTTATAGATTTAATTGAAAGAAGAAAAGGAAAGAAATTTGTTGTAGTTTTTTTTTTATATATATAAATTTTTTGCATACTATACTATTGGTATGTTCACTTACTATTCAAATGAAATATCTTGATTATTGGATCAGAAGGCGTGGCATGACGATTGCCAACCCAATCGATTGTTGATTTGTTTTTGACAGTTATGGATGTTTTGAGGTGGTTACATCAAATTAATAAATATTTGATGCGATGTAATTGGACCAAACTTAACCTGGCATTGCTAGGCCCATATCTAATTCAGTTCAGCATATCAATAGCTCCTCAACTTGGTAATCAGAAATAAGGTCCTGTGGTCTAGCTAAACATCCAACCATTCAGCTAAAACACAGGAAAAACATTTTTTTCTAAAGGAACCTGTTTGCACAGTTCCAACATCTGTACCCTTTGGGCCCCCAAGTTCAAACAAAACCATAAGGTAGACATATTCTTGATTAACTCGGAGCAAGCAAATGGATAGTACGCCTAGGCCCAATCTCATGGTTTTTCATTTATTTCATGCGATAGTATAGACGACTGTTAAATAATCGACGAGAAAGCATTGTAGGTTACATTCAATACAAGTTGAAGGGCAAGGCAAAATAATATCCTTATACATTTAACAAAACCATAATCTGCTGTGAGGTATGCCCTCCAAGATAATTCACTTATCAACACTAATAAACAGCCACAGTCTCGGTTGCAGGCTGGGTTTCCGGCTCGGCAGGTGCTTCTGCTTCCCAGAAGGCAGTCTTCTTCCCAGTTTTTGACAGAGTCTCAAGCCCAGCATATGGCTGCACACTCTCTTTCAACACCTGAAGACAATTAAAGGGGTTATCATTACATTGCATATATAACTCCAGAAAGCGGATGTATGTCCACAAACAAGAAGAAGGGTATATCATTATGCTCTATGTATAACTGAGAATATGTGCCCACGTGTTCAAAGAAATATAAAAGGAATGAAGATTCTGGTTATCATGTATATGCAGACTGGTAGTTTCAGTTGATAAATTTAGCTATGTATTTGCGAGTAAAGGAAACTACTTTTTCCCTTATGTGCTTTCTGTTTCAATACAATTTCTTTTCCTACTCAGATAACTACATATCTAATTACCGTACCTTGCTACATATGAAACTGAAAGCACAGCCGGCTACAGAGACCATAGCTCTCACCAGATCAAACTACTCTTGATGCGTAAAGATGCTAATTTGATAATCTATTTTTTTCCATTTGGAATCCAGTAAAGAAGAAGAACATAATTCGGCTTTCTCATAAAAAAGAAACTAGAAAACACAGACGGATAATGCTTACTAGAACAGAAGTTAAAGGCATTTCTGATGAGAGAAGATATAGAGGTCTCCGCTACCTATAAAAATTTACGAGTTGAGTTGAATAGCTCAGTACGCCTTACGTTCTAACTTTACAAGTAAATGACATGCTTTTCCATAGATAAGCCTTTAACGATGAAGTGCCAATTGGTATTTTATATACCATTTTATAGGCCCATATAAAATCCTCTAACTTAACAAACCAATTTTTCCTATAATACTCTATAGTCCTTTCCAAAACATGTTTTAAATCCATATTTAGCTAACTCCACTTGGCCACTAGTTCAAATACAGTTGCAATTTTATGCATAATTCCATAATTTTTAAATAACTTCTCAAATTGCACATAGCAAAAATATGTGCCCTTATCACTAAGGTGCCAAATTGTGAAAACAAAATTTTCAAGAAGTTTACAGCACAATGATCATCTGTAGGTAAAGCTTGAGCTTCAACCTATGTAGAAATATAATCAACAACAATTAGGATGTATTTATTACCAAACAAACTGGAAAAGAACACGTAAAGTCAATACCCCAAATATCAAATACTTCACACACAAGAATGAAAATTTGGGCATCTCATTATGAACAGAAATATTACCTTATCACTGGCAACTATCGTACAAAGATACATATCTTTAGGCATCATGAAAAATTGAGGACCAATAAAGATATGAATCAAGAACTTTTGTAGTCCTCTTATTTGCACTATAGTACCCTCTAACTTGGCCAACATGATAATGTTCTAGAATCTTCCACCCTTTGATGTGAGATACACATATTCTCATAATTTGGTCTGCACAAATATAAAACAAATTTGTATCCTCCCAAAAATAGTCCTTCAAATTAGTACAAAATTTATGCTTTTATTGACAAGAAATGTTTTTTAGTAAGATCTTAGTCACTAAATAATTTGCAACATCTATAAATTAAGGGATTTTAGGACCACTTACCTATTTCAAGTTGTATAATCACTCTTTTATAATGAATCATCTATGTTCTCTTCATTTAGATCCACTGAATTTGGGTTTTCTAGGTGAGATAGATGGTTTACTATTAAGTTTTTAGCTGTCTTTTTGTCCTTAATATCTATATCAAATTCTTGTAATAATAAAATGGTTTATTTGGCAAGCATCTTAATGTAAAGTGGTCATTATAATAACTTTTAGGCAAGATTACGTAAGATTTAAATTTATCACACACAAGAAGCATTGTTATCAATTCTTTCTCCATGGTAGTATAATTCTCCTAGGTACCTGTCCCAGTTAAAGTCTTGCTAGCTTACTAAATTGGCTAAAAATTCTTGTCCTTCCTCCATCCAATTACTATACCTACTATAAAGTGACTTGCACCACACATTAGTTCAAAAGGCAAATTATATTCCATTGCAACCATAATCGTGACATTACTTAACTTTTCCTTAATATTAAAAGCATCTAGACGCTTTTGAGTCAAGTTAAATGACACATCTTTTCCAGTAATTTGGTTCACATTAGGAAGTCTTTAATAAAGCCCACCTGCTTTAAAAACTTCTAATAGCCTTAACTGACGTAAAGGGTGGTAGTTTCTTTATAATTTCTATTTCGGCTTTATTTACCTCAATAACCTTATATTAAATTTTATGTCATAAAATTTAATATAAGGTTATTGAGGTAAATAAAGCCGAAATAGAAATTATAAAGAAACTACCACCCTTTAAAATTATGCCCTCTTATATCACCAAATGGCATATTTTCCAATTTAATACTAGATTAGTTTCCTAACATATCTCAAGCACTTTTTTTAAATTATAGTGGCATAAATCAAAAGAATCACCACAATAGAAAATCATCCATAAATACTTGTATGATTTGCTCAACTAAATCATTAAAAATGGCCATTATACACCTTTGAAATGTAGTAGGCGCATTGCATAGCCCAATGGGTATCCTCCTATAAGCATAAGGATATGTAAATATATTTTCTAATGATCTTTTAAAGCAATAGGAATTTGGAAGTAGCTCGAAATTCCATCCAAAAATAGTAGCACATGTCTCCAGCTAATTGCTCCAACATTGAATCCAAGAAAGGCAATGGAAAATGATCTTTTTAGGTATTATAATTCAGCTTCCTACAATTGATGCACACTCTCCACTTGGTGGTAATTCTTATGGGAATGAATTCATTCTTCTTATTATGTATTATTGTGATTCTTGCTTTTTTTGGTACAATTTGCATAGGACTCACATAAGAAACATAAAAAATAGGATAAACCACACCAGTATCTAGGATTTTAATTACGTTTGTCGTTATTGAATCCTTCATATTAAGATTTAACCTCTTTTGGGGACGTACAACTAGCTTGAAA
Organism: Erythroxylum orinocense; assembly: GCA_025531955.1. Lineage (NCBI taxonomy): Eukaryota > Viridiplantae > Streptophyta > Magnoliopsida > Malpighiales > Erythroxylaceae > Erythroxylum > Erythroxylum orinocense. Next base: position 31,759,639 of record JANZLX010000005.1, read on the forward strand.
TAACCCTTTATAAGAATCCTATGAGTGCAAAAGGAGGTTATAATTCCTCTAATATAAAAAATCTTCTAAGAAATGGAACTTTTATACTCCTTAAGCACATTTAACAACTTCTCTTTTTGATCTACCTTTAACTTTGCAGCAACAATTACTAAAAGCTTTTAATTCTTCTCTGAAAATGCATATTCCAAGTGATCGAGCAACTTCTTTAAGTCTAACTCTAGCAGTTCTTCAATGGATGCTTTCAACGTCTTCTCTTTACTTCTATCAATCTCTTTAAACTCCTTTCTCATTATAGGTTCATTAGCCTATAAGTAGGCTACTTGTTCTTATAAGGTTATCCCTATCTTCCTCTTCACCCTGAACAAGGCATAGCTCCAATGGGTTTTTAAAAATAAAATCCTATATAATATCTGAAACTGCAATTTCAATGTTATCAATAAAATAACAAGTATCATCTTGTTCAAAGCAATGTCTCATGGCATTAAATATTTTAAAGGTAGCCTTTTTTCCCAACCTTAAGAACTAATTTTCCATTACTAATATCAATAATAGCTCTAGCAGTGGATAGGAAGGGTCAGCCTAGAATTACATGTACCTCTATATCTTCATCTATAACTAATATTATAAATGTAATTAGGAAAATAAATTTATCAAGTTTAATAAGCACATCCTCAATAATACTTGATAGTCGTAGTCTATATAATGTTTTACTGGGTAGTTTATTACATGTTTAGTAGTTAGATTGAATTATTAATGCATGTTTAGACTAGGTTTTGGTTATTTAGTCAGGTATCTGCGTTTTGAGTATTTTGTGGGTTAAATAACAGTTTTGAGCTTCAATTTTATGTTTTTGAGATGCCTTGATGTGTGTGTTAGTGGTTTAGGAAAAATATAGAAGAACGGAGGAGATTTAGAGAAAACTCGAAGAAGCAACCAGGCCTACGATGTTCGATCCCGTTTTCAGAACCCAACTCTCTTGCTTACTCATTCGTCTGTTGGACCCCGCTTGATTCGAGAGTCCAACGCTTGCTCTGATAATCATGAAACGTGAGCATGCATATTACCTTAAAGGGTTATTACATTAAACCCTCATTAGCCATCCTAATTTTTTTTCATTCTCATAAAATCCCAAGAATTTCCTCACAAATTGCTCAAGGGTGCGCCTAATCAAAATAGTCACCATGCTTGAACTCAATTCTCCTACTTGTGAACAAAATTTGGAAATCTTCAAATCTGAATTTCTATTTGACTTCTTCATAGAAATCATAGCTCTAAGTCTCTAGTTTGTTTGAAGAAATAATCATTTCAATCGGAGCTCTATAGCTCAAGATATGCTTAAAAAGCTCAAGTCTGCTCAAACCCTAATCATGCTCTCTTAACCAACCCCTCACTTACTTTCATGCAAACTTTCTCAAATCAACTCCAAATGCTACAAATTTTTATAGAAAGAAGGATGAATGTATTAGGAATCTATTGGTCTAAGAATCATCTTAATAGGAGGTCGGATGAGGGAGTTATGCCCAAAAGAATAGACCATGTTCATACCTTAAGTAGATTTGTACCTCTCTTGGCGCGATTGCCATAACTTTCAATACAGAAGTCAGATTGATTTCATTTTTAGACCATTAGAAAGTAGACTTCAAGAGCTAAAAATTTCATGAGACTGCAAAACCTTATGCTGCCTCTAACAGTGTCAAAAATTATAATCTTTCCCGTGAATGTCCGTTAAACGAACATGTATCGAGCTTAGGAGGCCAAATGACCCAAGAATGTCCGTTAAACGGACATAGACTGGCCAAGGGGTCCTTTTTGACCCGAAAAGGTCCGTTAAATGGACCTAAAGTCCATTAAATGGACATGGGGCTTCCCAAAATCCCTTCAAACCTTCTTTCATGCTTCCTACAACCATCCTAACATCATAAACACTTATAATCCTTCCAAATTCACTTATTCTAAGGCCTAAACACTTCATAACAACTCAAACATCCAGTTTATATCACAAAACTCTCAAATATCAATCCATTTGAATCATCAAAATCACAATTCCCATCAATAAACCATACCTTTCATCATACACAAACCCTATGCAACATCATAACTTGTATTAATCATATCTCTTAACTCCGACATCCAAAAATTACAAACTTTATAGCGTCGGAAAGATAAAAGGATCATCTACAACTTCCGAGAAGACAATTTTGG
>JANZLX010000005.1:31779746-31795676 GCA_025531955.1 Erythroxylum orinocense
CCAATTAATTTTTCAAACACAAATACCACATTGTTCACAACAAAATTACATTTAGGCACAAATACCGGGAAATGTCATGCATGCATGTACAGTTACTTTCATGTGCAAAATTTCACTGTTCACACGTAAAAGTATGTATGAAGATTTCAAATCAGTCCTAATCACTCTCACCCCTTTCCCAACTACTATTCTACCATTCCTATCGGGGGTGGGATGTTACACTGTAAGTCAATTAAAACTAAGCATTGACCTCATATTTCTATGAACTCCAAAATATAAACTTTAAGTGTATCTCTAACAGTTAAGGCTGTTGGCAACAATTACATATGATCACTTGTTTTTACATCCATAGCTATCAACATTATTTCATCATATTCCTACTAGGATGTATAGCATAGGTTATTATTTGTGCTATCTCTGGAATCTTTTACTCAATCATCTTTCTTGTGAACTCAAATTTCATAATACAATCACAAGGTATTCTTTTCTCATTTAAACTCAAAATTCAGATTCATTACCAACTTTGAATTTCCTCAATAAGATTCCTCAATTCTAAATCCTTAATTTGGGCTTTGCCAATTTGTTCATGTGAAACTGGTTTTACATTCGTTAGCTAATAGTACTTTGATTTGTCCTAATGTCAACTTAATATTCTATGCTCTTCATTGCACTAGATTTAGTAACCGCAATATATAAATTTGTGTTATTCCTTTATTGAATTTTTCGTTCAAACATTAGGTACATACACTAGTTTTACCAAGTTAGTACTCATTTGTACACTCATAGTCCTTCAATAATTCTATCCATTGTCTCAGTCTCGTATAAAATTCTTTCAAACTTTATAAGTACCTCAAATTTTTATTGATATATAAATCCGAAATGTTTTACTACCCCAATAGTGTCTCCAAGCTTTCAAAGTAATGGCTATTTTCAACAAATTTCAATTCATGTATCTAACATTTAACTCCCGAGACTTTAATTATCTCTATGTATATAAAATCAGTTTGGTAAGCTGCAAAAAAGTGCATCTTAATTTCTAATGCGAAACATCGTTGTATATTACAAAATCTCCACATTCGTTACTATTTGTTGTGATCGAGTGCCTTTTAGTTATAGATATAGGTACTGGCCATTAGGCACAGTCAGAAACAAAAATCACGGAGCAAAGCTCTACGTGCAAAATTCTAAGCTTAAAGCTCTTTTAGACTAGCTACTCCAATCACAACACCTTTAATCAGAAAATGCATTATATGATATGTATCAAATAACAAAATATGTTACGTAGCTTTCACTTTAATGCATAGACAGAATTTCATATACATTCAAAACCACAAAATTTCTTAAGTGATCAAAATAATATCTTCCACTCTTCGATTACATTCAAGATATCATCTATGATCATAGCTATTAATCGATCCAAACAAAATTGAATCTCTTTATTCTTCAATACCATGACACTTTCAGGGGTATTATTAATCAAACAAATATTTCCAAAATTCTATGTTCCCATGATTAGTTCTCGTGATTCCTTAAGTGCTTAATTCCTCAATGACATAATATTATCTCATATTTTTGATAATTTCTCAATTAACTTATTTTCTCGATTGATTCTTCCATTCGTACGATTTCTTCTGATTTCATATTGACTTAATGCAACGTCGAACCATTCTTACTAATTTCTCCACTCATTTCAATTTATTCATAAACTTAACTTCCTGTGTTGGCAACACACTCATCAAATCAATTTGTATTCCAAGACCATATTTTCATATAATATAATGTGGGCCTAAGTTCTCCTCACATTAGCAAAAGTGTCACCTCAAATCCAAGAATCCAATCACATAGTTGGATACTTCACCTCAAACAAAATGCATACACTCTTAGTAGCATATTTTACATCTTGTGCTTAAGTCTTCGTTAAGAATAGAGCTCTATTATTTACTTTTAATTTATTATGTTTTCTTCATTCCTAAAAGTAAACCATCTAGTCTACTAAACCTTATTCGGTGAATTTTTTCTTCCAAAGAAGATTTCTTGCTACTATCAACTATATTGTTCATCTAAATTTTATCAATCAACTTGTCCCATCATTACTTATTGGACATTCTTAGTACCTCAAACGATCAATTTCAACTATTCATAATATCTCAATAAGATCAATTTATGACATAACTTATATGCTCAGGCTATCTGTTATAATAAGGCTCAGTGAAGCATTAAGCAGATCCATTTACTTTTATGCCTTGGTATGTACCGTCAAAATCATTACATCTCATCTAGAGATGTATTAAGACAATTCACTAATTAATAAATTATGCCTGGGATACCTTAATCTCATTTAATTTAGGAAAACACTTCTCTTTTTGCATTTGATCTCGGTCGTGGGAACTATGCCACAATAGTGCCCTTCTTCTTTTTTCCTCGAATTCATCGTAAAAAATAACATCTTTAACACTCTCAATCTATCCCCGATCGATCACTATAAGCACTTTCATGCATTATTAGACTTTGAGTTATGGGGACTATGACTAACAAATATTCATATATCATAGATTGCTTCCTATATCATCTCCACACATATATTCTTATGTGCTTGATTCTCACATTTGTCATTGTGATCCCATTATTAAATATGTGCTCACAAAATAATAACTTAACTTAACCGTGGCAACTTACAAATCTCACCATCATTATCCCTTCTTCCGATTACCAGTATATCGTCATACTTACATATGTTCACTATCAATTTAGAATTATAGATACATAATTATCCTGAAATTCCGATCTCAATTCCACTAACATATTCTTATAGTGAATCATAACTCTAATCACATTTATCCAACAATCATTTCAAGTCTAAGTTTGACCCCTCAAAGTCATAGAAAATTTTATTTTCTTTCAACTTGGATTGTACACTTTAAATCTCATCATTCATCTTTATATCATTACTTTCCCTAATCAATCCATGACAATGTATTCACATCTATATCAAAGTCGGGGATATATTACCACAGTACAATATTGATATCGTATTCTATAATACATCTACCAATACAAATGCATTACATCATCATTTGTCATATCTAACCATATACTATTTCCCATTTCTAAATATCTACAAATTTCATTTTCTCATATTCAGACAGATCATCATTCTTCCCACCACTTCTATCAATTCGAACACTTAACAAATGCTCATGCATGTGGTTCGTATAAATGCAACTCAGACTAGGGATCAGTTGCTACTACCTGCTATGACTTGATTGAAATGCATGTAACTTAACACATATATCGAAAATTGCCCATGTAAGATACTAAATCTGGGCTTTGATACCAAAATGTAGCGCCCTACTCTCATAAGACACGTACCTGACATCCTAAGAGGTTTTTGAGTATGAATCTCACAAGAGTGGCATGCTAAAATAGTAAATGGTCGAATCCCATTGAAAATTTTCTTAAACAATAAACGCATATGCGAAAAATCGATAATCAATTTCGGCCTATTATAGAACAATGGGATTCGATTTTTCGCATATACAAACATTATTGAAACACATCAGAGTTTCAGTAATCACTTGGGCCTATTATAGAACAAAATACTTGTTTTCATAATATCTTCACATTTCAAAAACCATTTTCATACACATTGCACAACACTTAAGATTACACTTTTAACGAAATACATATGTAGGTGCAAATTGATCCCAACCTCTAACTCATGCTCATTTGCAGCGGCTGAACTCCAATTGGTCTAATTGGATAACTCCTCTGAACCTAAAAAGTCACGTTGTAATTTTTTTATGAGTTTTGTGAACTCAATGAGTGAACCATCATTGATGATTTCACCGAATTCACATATACAAATCACATATTTCGCAACTATTCATGCAAAACATGTATATTCTAAATACTCACACTGTTACGACACATCATTTAATTTATTGTGAATCAGAACATATATACACAGATACAAATGCATATGAGACTCCACATTCGTTATTATTGTTGTGACCAAGTGCCTATCACATATCACATATACAAATACTGGCCCATTGGGCTCAGTCAGAAACATATATCACGGAACATGGTTCTACTTGCAGAATCATATACCACGGAACAAAGCTCTACGTGCAAGCGCTTGATACTGGCTACTTCGGTCACAATGTGTTTATCTGAACATGTATTTTATGAAATGCAACAATTCAAAATTTACCATATATCACAATCATTTATAAAGCACATTCAGAAAGAATTTCATAATCATTGATTCTAATTTTGGCTTTCAACTTTCGTTGAGAATTCACATAGCATAATACATAATCAGAATTTCATAGTCTTCGGACCTAAGTTCGGCATTCAAATTTCGTTGAGTATCCACATTTCATACAGAATTATCAAACAAATCAGAACACTTCCAAGACAGTCCCAAATATTTACTCCTCGAACATTAGGTTTGGGATTCAGAAACAAAATGCAACAATTCAGTAATTGGAAGCTTAACAAATCAAATCAAATCAATCCTAGGAAATTAATCTAGGTTGACTTACAGTATGCTCCAATAAGCTATTACCTGGATAGTCTGGCAATGTCTGACTGACGTCCGATGTGCCCTTTACTTCAATAAGGTTTCCAGCAGTAAGGTAAACTAGTTACACACAAAAAGAATAACAATTTGCTATTCGGTGATGGATACTTAGAAGAGTGTTTTGGTGATTGCAGTGAAGAAGAAATGATGTTCAGTAACCTCTCTTTACTAAACACTTAGCTACGTGTATTCCTTGCATGAAATACACGTGTCTCCCAAAAAAGATTGCCATATGTCATCATGCATGTGAGCCATTTGTCACATCTTTAAGCTTCCACATGTCACATTATTATTGGTCCATTATTCAATATTTTTTCTTAGTCCAAAAATTACACAAAATTTCTAAAAATTTACCAAAAATTTTGAAATACCTTAAATAGACCAAAATTGTCAAATCACATTTTAATCGCGTTAATAACTTAATTATACCTGAAAAAAATTATGAATGCATGTACAATCATATTAATGTGCAAAAATGTGCATGTTATATTTAGCATAAGCATGAATTGTACTTTCTAATTTATCAATAATTTCGCATATTTACTATTCAAGTCTTATCATGGGTAACGGGATGTTACAATCTCTTTGCATGAAGAATATGAAGAGCACCTCTACTGTAAGCTCCATGTAGGGAGGTTCCACAATCTCAAAAAGTTGGGACCACATGCTAATCTCAACAAGGTCCTGAACTTATTAGGCTAAACCAACTTGCTCCAACACCTCCCAGTCGATGAATCTGTTAGAATTGTTCCTCCTGGGCTTTGGCATTGAACAATAACATTCGCGGCTATTCTGGGGGTTGGACTGTGTTTGAGGATCCTTCTCCTCCTTATTGTTTCCTGAGGGATCCTTTTCTCGCCAAGAATTTCTCATTGTGCCTATAACTTTAAATAAGCGAGAGAAAATTTTCATATTGATTACTTCTCTATCCCATTCCCCATACTTAAAGTTTATTGTTCTTGTTGAGTAATTCATTGTGAAAATAAAATAAAAATGAAAAGTAACGCATATAAATGACAAACAAATTAAAGCAGTTAATTAAATGAGTAAACTGGTAAATAAAAAAGAATAAATGAAATGAACAATAAACTAAAAACCTAATTAATCACAAATTTAAGATTAAAAATATTATAACTAACAATTTAAATTTACTCTAATTGTTTAATTATAAATTTAACCTACAATTGAAATTAAAAACCTTGATTTAGCGATTACACAAAATTGATGAAATTAAACATTAAATTCATGCAAAACGAAAAAATAACATGCAATTAAACATAAACCCAATATTAATTAACATTGAAAACAATTAATTAAAATAAATTTACATAAAATATCACAATTAAATAATTAGTGCACCAAAACACACAATTTCATATTTGAAGTTGAATTTTAACCCAATTCACATGCAATTACACAAATTGAATCATAAAAGTAGTTGAATAAGACTTAATTCAACTACTAAACTATATTTAAGCATAAAATCACATAAATTCACTTAAAGAGAGAGAAAGAAAAATTAGGAAGGGTTAAGGCTTTTTAAGAAGGATCGTGGACTTACACGGTCTAATACATGACTGTGTATCTAATTGTGTAAGTCACAAAATTTGAGCTTTTTTACAAACTTATATAGTTTGTTACATAAGCGTGTATCAAATTGTTTAAGGCACGCTAGTGTGTTTAGAGAACACAAAAATGTGTGTAACTTCAATAATATATGAACAAAAAACCTTTAACGTGCATACCCTAACACCATAATCATACAAAATCTTGTGAAAATACTTAATGTTCTAAACCTAAAGCACATCAAAACTTAAATAAATCTTATTCTAAGATGAAAGTAAGAGTGAAATAACAAATAATTTAAAATAAAACTAAATTAATTCATAGGTTTCCTCTTATGTAGCGCTTGTTTAATATTGTTAACTAGACATATCATGCACAGTTACCCTCATCCTGGGTCTATGATCAGTGGCTTGCTTCCACTCATTTCTTCGTATAACGTTTTTGTAGCTTGTAAGTAAGACACATGTTATAAGATAATAATTAGGGCATAATTGATTAGATTAATAATACCATGGACTCCATTAGTGCCTTTTTTTAATAACAAATTCTTAAAAACATAGGTAATAAAAAATCTCCCTGAATGGATAGTTAACGCAAGCATTTTGTCTTAGAGGAAGTGGGAACCCTCTGTACTTAAGGTGGCTAATAATGCCTTATCAGTAGTTTCTTCTCCTTCTTTTTCTTTATAGATAAAGGTTTCTGGATCATCTTTTTCAATTACCTCCTGCCACTTCTCTACTTCCTCTTTTTATATAGAGGCCTCTTCTTCTAGAAGGTCATTCCCATTCCCAAGGTTGATTGGTATTACATGTTTTTTAAGATTTGTTTTAATAGTACTAGGCAAACTCCCTCGTAGTTTGTCAGATAATTTCTCCACTAGCTGGTTGATCCGATTCACCACATTCTATATATGATCCTTTGTTATCTGATGCCTTGTGTTTGATTATTGAATAAAATTGGTCATCATATTTTTCAAAGCAACGACAACCTCCTCGCCTTTTTAAAATGTATCTTCATTAATGAAATCGGCTGTCATCTCTTCTTCACTATGAGACATTAGGGAGCTTAGATAGTATGAGATACTATGCTCATCATACCTAAGTGAAGAAAATTTCACCCCAAATTCACATCAGCTAGCTACATGCTTAGTAATGGATTCTTGTAGTTTATCTGTAATACATTTGTATTATTGCTCTTGTTGTACATATTCAGTTGCAATATAGGCATTCCATCCATTTGCGTAAGGTTTGCTCCACTATGAATTATACGTATTCTCGTATGATGCACCTTGAGGTTGGTTGTAGATGTTTGGTTGCGCCCACTAGATTGGTGCCTGACATTCATTATTGTAATTGTTACTCTCACAAATGTCGCTACATGGCATGAATATCGGTTGAGCTTCCAAAAACATATGAGAAGACAACTCTTTCTGAATTGTTACTCTTTCCAAAAACAAATGTCGCTACTGTCTGCCCATCCTTCCATTATGAATTGTGGTGATGATGTTAAACCTTAATCCCTAAAACAAACCACAAATACACCATCAAATTATTGAAGTTCAAAAGATAAATAAATGAACAAACCACAAATATAATAAAACAAAATATAAATAAAAAAAATGGCTGGAGTAATAATATCCAGGTGTTCCTAATATTAGTATCCCTAACAACCGCGTTAAAAACTTGGTTTATTGATTTTTATTTGTCAATATTGAATTAACCGCAAGTGTATAATGTAGCTGTGGTTAACACATGCAAGTAGAGTCAATCCCACGAAGATAGTGATTACTTATAATTACCTTTCTCCTATTATCTAACCCATGAATTGGATGTTGGTTTTTAATAAGAAAATAAAACTTAAACAATTAAGCTAAAATAGGAAACAATAATGAATGAAGAACAAAGAAAATCACTTACAATACTCATTATCAAATATTAATGTCTAGGTGATGAATCTCCCTAATAACTATTACATAGTTAACTTTTTAATGTGCAATTATGTTATTGACTATTAGACTGTGGAAATTCCTATCTTGTATTAATAACTCTCTCAGGATTACTAACAACTAATCTATAAGATGATTAACTGAAATCTTTCTAAATAAAGTTCCTAAGATTGAATTATCAATTTATGAATTCCATTATTAGGTTCGACTGTAATCTATGGGATTTATGCCAACCTATCTCTAGTTTGAAATCAACTCCTTTTAATTGTGGTAGATCTATTCATACAAAAGACATATCAATCTCAATGTTAGGAAATCAAATCATTTACTAATATTTCAGATGTATTAGAGCATGCATGAAACACATAATTAAATCACAATAGATCAATCAAAACAATTACATTGAATAAAAGAATCAAAACATATTGTAGCGCAAGCTAGGTTTTATCATACCTAGACACCAAAAATTTTAGATACAAATTAGAAAATGAAATCAAACATAAAAATGTAGAATAACTAATGTAAAAAAAGGGTTCATAATTCTATATCTCCATTTTATTTTATAGGCACTTATTGCAAGTTTGGATTTGATGTAGCCTTCTGTCTGATCTCTTTTGATTTTAACATCATGATTTCCTTGTCTTTGGAACTTTACAGTCACCCCTCAATGTTTCTCACATCTGAAATCTGCTTTAAAACTTCTCTCCTCATATTGCCTCCGCTTAAGTACTTTTATATTAAAATTTAAGGTTTTTGGGTTATACATAGTCTGATACACGACTGTATACTAGACTATGTATATTCAAAAACTTCTAGTATTGGTGATTTTACATTGGTTCTAAGACTTATACAGGCATAGACACAACCGTGTATCTCTAATTTGCTTCAAATCTTCTTTTTATTCTGCATTTTCATTTGAATTCTTCTCCCTTTTGGTCCATAAAAGGAGTATAACCTATAAATGCACTTGAAGCTAATTAAGTGCCAAATATATAACAAAATTACAAAATATAACGCTAAATATATCAAATATGGGTGTAAAAATATAGTCCAATTGGCATCTATCATAACCAAAGCCAGCGTCAACAAAAGGATAAGGTTAAGTTTAATGTAAACAATGTCATCTGATAAAGGAACTAATCTAAAGTAACAATACACATGTAAATAAATGGTAAGAGGGGTGTTAACGATTTTAATAGTCATTGATGGAAGGACTTATAACTAATTTTTAATTCAACTAAAATTTTATTACTCTTTCTCTTTCTCTTTGACGTTCGAAACTAGTTGAATTTCCAAATTCTAAAACCTACATTTGATTATTGAAATTGTATCATATCATGCACCGATATCATCTTTTTCCCAATATGATACTCTAATTTACCATAATGCCTCTAAGATTCTTTGTATATTTTGTCCTTAAGATGCCCACATATTGTGCCCCAGTGGATATTTGTATGATAAATGGAAGCATAAAAGATATAGGTCACTCAAATTTATAGTCTATTTTCATTATCTTTATGAATAATATTCCATTAAATTGGCTTCTATTATGGTTACATATATTAAGGCTCCAAATGTATTTAAGGGTAATCAATTGCCTCTCAGTTGTAGCACTTTCTAACTTTTCCTATTTTGTAATATTTAAGAGAACTTCATCAAGTTGCAAGGCTAAGTTGGATATGATTTACACCAATTTTTTTTGTCTCTCCTTGATGTTTATAAAAAATGGTTTTTTATATTTTACATTTAAACCAAATGAAGAAAAATAAAAAACCACTGCAATTAAGAGACTAAAATTTATAAATTTTATAACTTAAATCCTTCGGAGGATGTATTCATCACTTGACAAGAGACATGTCATATTATTTATAAGTATAATTACAACACTAAAGTCATTTGACAAGAGACATGTCATATTATTTATAAGTATAATTACAACACCAAAGTCATTTTAGTTTGTTTAAATACTCTACCATAATTGTACTGAGTATTTAGAGTGTAATTTCTTAGGTCATAGGATAACTTTCGATGTGGAGGTAAAGACTGGTTCAAAAGTTATACCACAAAAAAAGTGTTTTAAGTATTTATGACCTGTCATCTAAATCAATGGAGAGATCGATGAAGACATAATTCATCGTATTGGATCGAGGTGATTTAAATAGAGAAGTGCGTCAGAAGTTTTATGTGACAATAAAATACCACTTAAACTCAGAGGTAAATTCTATCATTTAGTGATTAGGCCGACCATGCTCTATGAGGCAGAATATTGGCCCACCAGATAGGCATTAGTCATAAGCTAATGGTAGTAGAGATGATGATGCTCCATCGGATGTGTAAACTTACTAGAAGAGATAAAGTTAGGAATGTAATAGTCAGAGAAATTAAATGTGGTTAATATTAACAAAAAATTGAGAGATAGGTCTTAGGTGGTTCGGACATATTAAGACGAGACACCATAATACTCCAGAGAGAAGATGCAAGAAGATTATACTTAGAGACTGTAAGAGAAAAAAAAGGAAGGCTTAAGAAGAACTAGGGGGAGGTGATTAAAAATCATATAGCTTTGCAGGAACATACAGAGGACATGACCCTCAGTAGAAAACTTTGACGTACTAGGATAAGGATAAGGAATCTCACATAAAGAGATCCTTCTTGTTTTCATAAGTCTTTTAAACTTTTTTCTTTAAGTCTTATGTCTTGTATTTGACCTAAATATTTAATATATCGTATTTTTCTCTTAATTAGATAAACTAAATATTTTCCTAGTTAGCCTAAATATTTTCTTGTAATGACTTGTTGGATTTATTTATTAACTTGTTTTCTTTCCTGTTTATATATTTATTTACGTGTTTTTATCTTTTATTTTGTCTCTTCACCTTGTTCTATATTTATTGTATTACTTATTATATATTTTTATTTATATTAATTATTATTATTATTATTATCTTCTTTTATGTCTATATATATTATGTGGGTTTATCAAAAATAATCTCTTTACTAATTAGGAGTAAGATTGCGGACTATAGGACCTCCTCATACCCTACATATCAGCGGAACTTTCATTGAGTTATTGTTGTTGTTATTACTATACGTTAATTATGTAGTCTAACATACTTAGTAAATATATTTTCAAGGTGTTATATAGTTGGAGAAAATAAATATTAGGAACAAAGTAAGAATTGAAGTAACTCCTTAATAGGCACTACATTTAAATAATTTCATAAATTGCTAAAAGTAAGAAATAAGTCAAATAACTAAACCAATTATATTGTTCACTGAACATACTTTTATATATAGTTCATATACTATATAATTGTATCTTAAAGTCTCGTAACTGAATACAACCTGACATATAACCATATAGTAGCGCGATTTTTCCTTTCAAATTATAGAGTGAAGACAAGGTTTGATATGCTAGTAGTTTCAAGACATGTTTTTTTTTAAAATAATAGTGAAGATGTAGTTTGATAAACAACATGCTTATTGGTGAAGTAGTTAACAAAGTGTACACAACCTAAAATATAAATATAAATGTGCTTGTATTACTCATTAAAAAAAGCATTAAAGTACGTGATCTAAAACACAAGCATGTCTATACCCATATGCTTTTCTAAAATGAAATAATGTTGGACACGACCTCAGATGTGGTTGTGTCCTAGACTGTGTCTAGGACGTATAATTATGAAGTGCTTTGTACTAGAAGAATTATAGCCGTATTAAAGTTATAAAATAGGTTCGTTTAGTATAAGGAAATTATATAAAATTATACTGAGTAGGGTTTGCAACTAAATATCCTTATGTAACCTTGTTTTAACAGCATAGTAAAAATCAACAACTCTCGTTCCTAAGAATATCGGCAAGTAAATTTTCTAAAGCTTATTAAAATTGCTTGTATTCTTGTTTGTTTCTTTCACACTATTCATGTTTTATATTTCTCAATAACCAGTATTAGAGCACATGTTGAGGTGACGATAAACTCAATTGTAAGTTTGAAGTGGAGAAATTCAATAAAACTAGTAATTTTGAATTATAGTAATAGATTTATTAGTGTAATAAGGGAAACTAATGATGTTACTTGAGAATAAGTCAAAAGACATTAATGTAATCAATTAAAATGAATTATAGGTGCGAGTAGTAGGAACCATTAAGTTATGTTTGGTAGACAAAGTCAAGTACCATTTCATAAATATTACATCTCTTTTAAAGATGCAGGAGAAACTAAAGAGTCTATCAAATTCTCTTATGAATAATTTATATCTAAACAGAGGCTATAAAGGTTGAAGATGCAAAATGTAACAAACTTATAATAATATATCAACACCTCTAATCAAATAGCTAGTGATCTTTAAAAATTCAACGTGATTATTGCAGATGAAGATAAATCAACAATCTTGCTTTTCTCTTTACTTTCTTCTTACAAACATTTGATAACCATGCCCATATTAGGAAATGAGAAAATTGATGTGGAAAATATCCTAATTGCATTATTGGCTCATAACCACTATAGAAAAAGCATTAATGTAAGTTCTCTAAGTGAAAAGCTACATGTAAAGGGAAATTAGGATTTGGTCGGGTCGGCTGTGCTAAGCCCAGGCCCATCTCCACATGACCACGGCCCGTTAGGCATTAGTCTCCCATGCAAATACAAAGAACTACGTAAAGACTTAAACTTAGCATCCACGTCATATATAAGGTACTATTCTACCATGACACAGGTACGACAATACAACCCTAGCTTTTTCTCTGTTCTCTGCGGCCAATTCCCTCTCAAAAAGACTAACTTGAGCGTCGGAAGGGCCTTCTGGGTACCAATCCCCAGCGTGCCTTTATTTGTTTTGCAGGCATATTTTAGCCGAAGTCAAACAGAATCATGGATCCAAGCAATAACGTTCAGCCCCAGCAAAATCCGACTGAACCAGTTGGCGCCCACCATGGGGCCCGGCATCAGGGCACCACGTCCAGAAACACACAGATTAGTCAGGCGGCAGTAGCCAATCCTGACATTGCTGCCGTCATGGCTCAACGGATGAGTTTGCAATTACTCGTCACTCATCCGCCACCACATCATGATTCCCGTACTCAATCTTCGCATCCGAATGATCAACCACAACTTCACAACCAAAATCAAGGAGAACAGAGCATAGTCTTGGAAGCAGCTAATCTGTTGATTCGCCAAATCCGACAATCTCAACCAGAACAACAGCAGGCCACCGCTCGGCATATTGGTGTGACGGTTGATCGCCACTCTGCTGAAGCCCTAGAAAAAATCATGGACGATCGAGCCAAATATGGGAAAAACACCGATTGCGGTAATGCCGATCGAGACAGTAATTGTAGAAGCAGCCGACCGGTTGGGGTCGTCAATATGATTTTTGAAGACAATGCGACAGGAGGGTTGATTGCAAAAGGTAGAAAGAGGTACGCCAGGCAGGTCGATGAAGACTCATCCGCCAAGAAATAAAAGCAGAACGATGGGATAATACCGTTCGACGAATCCGATCTCGATGGTGTTAGTTATCCCCATGATGATGCGCTGGTGGTCGATCTCAACATGAATGGAAATGAGGTGAAGCGGGTAATGATTGATAGGGGTTGCTCGGTCAATCTATTGTATTATGATGCCTTCAAGCAGATGGAGATTCTGGAGGATCGACTACTACCTATAGAGGGACCTATTAAAGGGGTAACTGGAGCATCAGCTTATCCATTCGCCCGAATCTTTTTGAAAGTAATGTTTGGACAAAAACCTTGTCAGATAGAGAGGGATGTTGAGTTCTTGGTCGTGAAGTTTGTAGGGGCGTACATTGCAATAATTGGACAAGCCATACAAAACACCCTCAGAGCCGTTGTCTCCCCTTACTATCAAGTGATGAAGTTCTCAACGTCCCATAGAATCGGTGTTGTCAGGGGTCAGCAGAGAGTTGCTAGGGATTGTTACTTGGCGGAAATGAGAACACTAAACGAAGCGGTAGTCCTGACAAGCTTTCTCGACGTGAGAGCTGATGAAGAAATGGAGATGATGAACCCTATGGAAGAAACTCAGCAGGTTGTGTTGGATGAAACAGACCAATCCAAATTCACAAATCTCGGTTCTGGACTCGAAAAGGACTTGGTCAAAAAAATCACAGATTGCTTGGTATCAAACAGATCGGTCTTCGCTTGGGAGCCGAGTGATATGCCTGGAATTTCCCGATCGGTCGCATCACATTCTCTGGGTATCCGAAAAGATTGCAGGCCGATTCGACAGAAGAAGCGATGGCACAGCAAGGAAAGGCAGGAGGTAATCAAGAATGAGATAGAGAGACTGCTCGATGCGGAGTTCATTCGGGAGGTCAAGTATCCAGAATGGTTGGCGAACGTTGTACTTGTGAAGAAGAAGAATGGAAAGTGGAGGATGTGCATCGACTTCACCGATTTAAATAAAGCGTGCCCGAAGGACAGTTTCCCATTGCCAAAGATTGATCAACTAGTAGATTCTACATCGGGTCATGAGCTACTCAACTTCCTGGATGTCTTTTCAGGTTATCACCAGATCCAAATGAGTTCCGAAGATGAAGAGAAGACGGCTTTCATAACTGACCATGGCACATACTGTTACCGGGTGATGCCGTTCGGTTTAAAGAATGTAGGGGCCACTTACTAGCGGCTCGTCATGGAAGTCTTTAAAAAGCAGATTGGTCAATCGGTTGAAGCCTATGTGGATGATATGGTGGTCAAAAGTAAGACGGCCGTGGAGCATGTGGAAAATCTCAAGGACGTCTTTCAAACCCTCAATAAATTTCAGATGAAGTTGAACCCAGAAAAATGTGTCTTTGGTGTGGCATCCGGTAAATTCCTGGGATTCGTGATTACTCAGCGGGGGATTGAGGCGAATCCGGAAAAAATTGAAGCCATCATCCAGATGCCCTCGCCGCGATGTTTGAAAGATGTCTAGATACTGACTGGGTGGATAGTTTCTTTGAGCAGATTCGTCTCTAGGATGGGGGACAAATGCCTCCCGTTCTTCAAAATTCTACGGAAAGCAGATGTTACACAATTCCAATGGCCGGATGAGTGTAAGCGAGCATTTCAACATCTAAAGAAATATTTGACTAGCACACCGGTCTTGCGGAGCCCCGTGGATGGGGAAAGTCTGATTATTTATTTAGCGGTCACAGAAGGGACAATCAGTGCAGTTCTCGTTCGATCGGAGGGTAACGAACAATTTTTGGTCTACTATGTCAGTAAGGTGTTGAGCGGGCCGGAATCGCGGTATACGCCCATTGAGAGACTGGCCCTTTCCTTGGTAACCGCGACGCGAAGGCTCAAACCTTACGTCCAGAGTTACACGATCGAGGTATGGACCGATCAACCTCTCAAGCAATGCTTGCAAAAACTTGAAACCTCATGACGACTGATAAAGTGGGCGGTAGAACTAGGAGAGTTTGACATACACTACAAGCCGCGGACGACAATCAAAGCCCAAGTTGTCGGACCCCATTTCAGGAGCCCAACGGTCCCGGGACATGAGCCTCGCTGAAATCCACTCCCGAGACAGGAGCTTCGCTGAGACCTTACACCTGACACTTGTTATTAACCCACTTTGCTAATGCACGGTACATTGATTAAGGCTTAAACCCTACTCTCAAATAATAATAATAAAAAATACATTTATTAATTTCTCATGCATGTTCGTTAAACGGACATGCATGTCCGTTTGACGGACATGTCTTGCGCTTAAGGCCATTTTGTCCCGAGGCTGTCTATTAAGCGGACATGGGCATGTTTTGGCCCACCTGTCCGTTAAATGGACATTCGTGTCCGTCTAACGGACATGAAGCGACTAAGGGGTGTT
>JANZLX010000005.1:31795776-31810156 GCA_025531955.1 Erythroxylum orinocense
CAAAAAGTCAACTTTTATCTCCAAAAAGTCAAACTTTCACAATTCTTCATATTTTCACACTTTTTCTCTTTATTTCTCATTTTCAACTTCCATTTCAAATCAACTCATTCTCTTAAACTTTCATAACCCAAACAAATTTACTCAAATAGCAAAGTCCTCAAATCTTTTCTCATCAATTTTCTTTAAGGCACAAAACATCTATAACACTATTCATATACAAAAACACTCATTTTATTTCATTTAGTATTTCTAAATTTCACTAAAAGATTAGGGTCCAACAAATTAAGTTCTCAAAATCATAAAATAAAACAAAGTCTAAAAAATTTATTAAATCAAGATTTGCGTAGGACATTTTTCACGTCATCAAATTGAAGGAATTTGCTAAAACTTCCTTGTAGAGAAATGTTCCTCATTGTCTTACGTTTTTAAAGACACAAAAAACGCTCAATTCTGTTCAGAAATGAAGAAGTTATGGCCAAAACACTTCCAGATCAATACTAAATCAAGACTGAACACTACACCTAATTTCACTCCAGAAATTGAACATCTTAGGGGCTAAATTGACATTCGATTCCTTCATATAACTTGTAGCTCCACGTCTCTCGTTTAATTTGAAACACAAATCAACTCAATCGAAGCTCTACATATCATGATATTACCAAAATACTGAACCATGTTCTGAAAAGTATCCAACTTATAACTTGTTATCTAAATCCTCTCACTTTGATTCAATCAATCATCCTCAATTTAATGTCAAAAATTTATAATACTCCATGGACATATAGAGGGCTGTCTTAGGAATCCAATGCTTCAAAAATTGGATCAATCGAATGTCGGATAAAAAAGATATAAACAAAAGAATGGAACAAAATTTCAAATAAATAAAAAAATAAAACCGCACTGTAGCAGCCGGCTCGCGATCGCGAGCCTCGGAAAAAAAATGGCAGCCTCAGAATCTCGAGCCTCGAAGCCCGCTGCGCCAAAAGGTCCGGTCGCGATCGCGAACCATCTGGCTCTGATTTTTCTTTTCTTTTTTTATTAAAAACCACTGAACTTCAAAAATTCATAACTGTTTACTCAAAACTTCAAAAATTACAAATTTGGTATCAATAAAAAACTCAATGGAAGCTCTACAACTTCCTTGAAGAACTTGCAAAACCAAATCCTTTTCTAAAGGGGTCAAAAACCCCACAAACTTTCTGTCCAAAATCATGTCACCCTAAATAGTCATATAACTTCTAAAATTTCTATCTTTCAACTCCAAGGTCCAAAAATGTCATATTTATATCAATAGAAAGATCAAAACATAATCTAAAACTTTCATGATGAACTTAAAGGCAATTTCAACCTCTAATTAAGTCAATTTTTCAATCAAAGATTCTACCCTGTTAAAAATCACCTAAACAATATCCAAACTTCCAAATTTCATATCTTCCAATTTATACTCTCAAAAATAACATATTATACATCAATGGAGAGATCAAAATCTAAACTACAATCTTCAAGAGACCCTTTTGGTCAAATTCTAACTCTAAGAGGGTCAAAAACTCAGTAAAAGTTTCTGTCCTTAATGAAAATTTGATAGCACCTCCCCTAAATTTTCACTAGCCAAATCTTCAAACATTCACACAATTTTTCCTGCACCTACACAACACTTCAATCATCCACATTCTCCACTTCAGACCACATCTGTACAGAAATTTGCCTCAAAGCAGTACACACAAACTTCCCTTTAATAACACTTTTAAAAACAAAGTAACATAGCTTTAAGTTCGGACGATCATAACTTTCAATCCCGATATCGAAAAAATGTTATATTTCCTAGCGATAGAAAGCTATCAACATAAACTACAACTTTTATGAAGATTATTTTATCAAAATACTGCCTAAATCAAGTCAGAAAAATTCCCAAAGTTTTCATTTTAAAAAGTCAACTCTCTATTACTATTCATCACCAAAAAGTCAAACTTTCTTAATTCTCCAAATTCTCACACTTTTACTATTTACTTCTTGCTTTTCAACTTCCATTTCAATCAACTCATTCTTTTTAACTTTTATGACCTATATAAATCTACTCAAATATCAAAGTCATCAAAACCAATTCATTCTTTTCTCATCAATTTGCGGAAAGCACAATAACATCTATCACACAATACATATACAAAAACATTCATTTAAGTTTATTTAATATTTCTAAATTTCACTTAAAGACCGGGGTCCAACATAACCTGACTTTAACTTGATTTGAAACTCTTTGCTTCTTCTTCTCTCCATCATCACTGTTTCTTCTCTCAATAGTTTTGGAGTTTGGATGTTCCACTCTTTTCTTCTTCTCTATTTTCTTCGTTATAGTTTTTGTGATTTTGTATCGGAAAATATTTCACTTGATCCTCATTCTCATTATCTATGATTTCTAAGGTTTTCTTTTAGGTATTTTGTTTTTCTTTATAATATTGTGCCATTCAGTTAACACGGGAAAGGTAGAATATTTGAATTAAGTTTCTTTCTGTTGACAACACTTAATTTTTGTTTGTTGTTGAAAATTACACTTGAATTCTCAAGATTGCTTCGAGTTCATATTGTGATTTTGGCTTTTGGATTAATCTTGGAAGTTAATGTCATAAAATCTTATCTTATTGAAAAGTTTTTTTTTTGCTCTCAAATGTTGTACGTTTGATTGGTATCCATTTTACATCGTTATATTTGGAAAAAGTTCTTCTTGTTCTTTTTCTTATTCCTATATTAAAAACTTTAATTTTCCTTTGATGCCAAATTTTGGAAGTTTTGTTTTCCTAAGAAATGGTGTCATACAATTGAGGTTAGATGCTTTTTCCCCCTACTAATTTATGGTTCTAGTTTTATAATATATTGCTTAGCAAATTGATTGTTACTCCTGATCAGTTTAGTTTTTCTTTCATTCAATTTTTCCTAATAATATAAAATCAACGTTTAATGTTTAGGCTAAAACATGTTCAGACTTAGGCTACTTTCTGCGGGTTCTATAAGGCTTGCCAATTTCTTTTCCTGTTAGGGTTTAGGTCCTAGAGATTAGGCCAACATATGTAAGAGCAACAAGTAGAAATAATTTAAGAATTATATATAAATATAATATAAATCTTATAATTATGATCTTATTATAAATTTATTTTTATTACATAGTTATCTTATAAATTAGTTAATTTAATTAATAAACATAAAATACATAATTCTTTTAACCAAATATATACTATAAAGATAGAACTAATTAATTAGTTGTAGGACGTTAACTAATAATTAAAATATACTTTGCTTTTTATTTCTTTTGGTAAAAACTTGCTTTTGTTGACTAGCTGGAGTCAAAAAGAAAAAAAAAACATATATTTTTTGCAAATCATTTCATTCTTTTGCTACTTTTTTTTGTTAAAAAAATTGTACTTAATAAATAGATGAAAGTAAAATAAATTATATATTTGAAAACATTATAGATCAAAACAATAAATCTAATATATAACAATGCAAAATATTTCAAACTACAGTAAAACAGTTTTTTAGTTAGTTTTGTATTGATAGGGAAAAGAAGTATTGAACATGATTAGAATATATAAATTTGTGAGATTAAAAATATAATTAATTTAAACATCAATATTATTTAAATAAAGATTGTTCTAATATAGTGCAAGAAAATTAAAAGAGATAAAAATAATATCATATGACATTTATTTTTGCCAACAAGTTATCTGATTAAAATAACAGATTGAGAAAGGTCAAATGAATTAAAATATTCACCGTTAAGGGGAAAAGAAAAGGAATTGCTATTCAAGAGGCTTAAAGTCATCAACAAAAATTGTTGATGACGTCATTAACCAAATTGTTGGTAGCTGTAGAATTACTCCAAATATATGGGGCTGCATCTTGAAAATATTCACATTGATATTGTTGCTCAAAAATTAAGTACCTTTCTTGTATACATATATATATATATATATAAAGAACATTTGCGTGAAAACAGCAAGCCAAAGATTAAAGGCTTGCTTAGATGGACAAGTTTCTGCAACGAATACTCTGGAAAGGTGATCAGCGAGACAAATGTAAGGATTGATTCTACAAAGAGTTGAGGATAACTTCTAAACTGGAAAAAGTAAGGTAAGAAAAGAACCACTTCAAATATACACAAAACTGGACAGGACAGGCACTACAAATGCTGCTGATCAGCATTCACTTGTAGGCCAACTTCAATTACAATATCGCTGTACCAAGGGAGCTGCATTAATTGCAAGTAAACATGCCCCTAAAGTTCTCGCAAGTAAGCATGCCCGTAGCTTCCTCATCATAGCTTTTTTTTATCATAAAATCTTTTTTTTTAAGTTGTTAATTTGTATTGCTGTTTGAATATAACAAACGGAACTCGTTTATAATAATTATAATTATGTAGATTATTTTGCAGATGAATATGAATATATTCGCACCTGGGCAACTAAGCATGCCCGTAGCTTCCTCATCATAGCTTTTTTATCATAATTTTTTTTAAAGTTGTTACTTTGTATTGCTGTTTGAGTATAACAAATGGAACTCGTTTATACTAATTCTAATTATATATATTATTTTGCTGAAGAATATGAATCCAGACACTGATGATCAACCATCGCCAATTCCGAATGTTCCCATGTAAGCTCAGAATTGCACACCTATGTTCCTTTTGTCGGTTGTGAAATCCCAATCCATTCATCTAAAAAATAAAAATGAAAATTTTGTTTTATAATTACGTGATATTCATAAATATCATAAATTTCTGTTATTCATAAATATCATGACTCCGGTTTTTTTTAAGTCATTACCAGTAAAACGTTCTACTCTTTAAATATTGGTGAATCATTACTTTTTCTGTTTTGTTTTGTTTTTGAATGCTCTGAGAGATGTCTCTGATTTCTTTTCTGAAAACAAGTGAATTACGTGATCTATATAATTTGGCAGGTTAACACTGGTCCCGTGGGCCCCCACGAATTATGAAATATGGAGACAGCATATGGCAGCTTATCTTGCAAATCAAGGCCTTTTCGAAGTAGTACAGCCAACATCTGTACCAAAAGATAATGAAGCTTGGAAAAATAAGAATGACATCGCATTAAACACAATTAGAAGCACGTGCCCAGTTACAGTGCCCCCGATTTACGATATTTGCTCTGCTCATGTTGCGTGGGAAACATTGGCCAAAATGTATGAACTCCAAACAAAAGGAAAATGGATCGAATTATTAAATTTCAAATTCGGTGACCGGTCCGAACTCTCCAAACCAGCCCTGGTTAGAATGGCTCCGACTGGCGCTATATATGCTATATGTGAGTAGCCTTTCATCAATTTCCCCAACATTCTGTTCAATTTTTCTTTCTAATATTGCATGTATGTATGTTTTCAGGGCATTTTGATGTCGATAACAAAAGATTTTCTCGCATGTATGCGGCAATCTACAGAGGAAACTGGAAGGACTTGAAGGTTGAGCTTGAAGCTGACCCAACGGCATTAACCGCCAAAGTATCATCTCGAGGTCATATGCTTATTCATTTGGCGGCTATTGCTGGACATGAACAGGTGACGGAGGAGTTGGCTGAGTTGATGAACAGAAGTGACCTTGAATTACAAGACTCATTTGGTGCCACTGCTCTCACTTACGCTTCTGGTAATGGAATGACTAAAACAATTGAGCGTCTTCTTTCACTCAACGTCGGGCTTCTTTTTATCCCTGACATTCGAGGCTTACTTCCAATCTGCGGAGCATCTATCAGATCACACTATCAAACGACCCGTTATCTTTACTCTCGCATTCCCATCTCTTGCTTTTATCCGCAAAGTGGCTATACTGGATCTACTCTTCTTTGTTACTGCATAATTAGTGGACTCTTCGGTAAGATCTATATTTATTCATGATCATGAACAATTCGTATGGTTTAATTAAGTAATTCTGCTTCCAGTTTGCAAAGTATGTACTCTCAAATATTACACTAATCATTTCCCATTTCTTTTGTATTCACAAAGATGTCGCCTTGGATCTAATCCGACGTTGCCCAGATTTGACCATTTCTACAGACTTCTCAAATAGCAGCCCGTTTCTGGCTTTGGGGACAAAAGCCTTGGAATTCCATAGATCTAATCTCAAATTTTGGGAACGTTGGATTTATTCATGTTAGCTCTTTACCTATTCACATTACTCTTTATTCATCTCTTCTCTTTGTTAGAGTGTATGATATTGACTAAATATTCAAATATTAAAAGATTTATAAGTAGTAAAGGTTAACTATCTAAATGATTAGTTCTAGTTATTTTGATAATAGTTGACCAAAATCCAATTCTAATATATTATCAGAGCCGATAATTTGGTCTGATTATCACTGCATTTATTTCAAGTAACAACTGAATGTCTAGTTCCAGTTACAGTAGAATAATAAAGTATCCTATATTAACTAAACATTAAAATATTAAAGGGTATATTTAAAAGTAGTAAGTATAAGTAGTAAGGGTCAAAGTAATTTAAATTACGACGTTGAAACTTCAAAAGTAGATTTAAAATCATGAGGTTTACTTTATGTACAGCAATACATATCCAAGTTCCTGAGACTTTGAACGACCATTTTCGTACACAAGGCTCACAACTCAGCCAAATTAGTCCAGGCAGCTGGAAGGCTCCAGGTCATATTAGACAATAATAAATAAAAATAATTAGATAAATTAAAAATGATTGTTTGATCTATTTTGAATAAAATTAACATTCATAAATTATAGAGTGACTCTTATTCAATAATTTAATATATGTCCTTTGCGATTTGAACTTGCAGGAGGCGGCCTAGTTTGGTATATTCTAAAATTACTTGGTATGAAAGATATCTAATCAAAATGCACACCTTCTTTTGTGTGTGTATATATATATATATATATATTTGTCCCCTCATTAACTTTTTTCTGTAGGAGTGAAGAAAATATATGAAATGAAGTGGATGCATGTTTATGCTTTTGAGATTCTACGATGCATGTGTCAACAAATATCAAGTATGAGGGATTCAGAACTTCCCCCGGGAATCGTAGAAAATGCCCTGACTGAAACTATAAGGAACGGGATATTTGAGTTTGTGATCGAGATAGTAAAAGCTTGTCCACACCCCATGTATTATGTTGACATCTTTGGGAGACACATGATAATGGCAGCAGTTTCCTACCGTCAGGAGAAGATTTACAGCCTTATTTATGGGCTTGATTTAGAAAAAACTAATTGGACAGATGCGGTCGATAACTTTGGAAATAATATGTTACATTTGGCAGGAATGTTAGCTCCACCATCTCGGCTTGCTCGTATATCAGGCGCAGCTCTTCAGATGCAAACAGAGCTACAGTGGTTCAAGGTTATTAATCAACTGATCCTAGACATTCAATCCATTTCTTAAAATCACTCGTTTCATAAGGAGTTAATTAGTTCGAGTTATTTAACATTCTTCAGAAGTGTCGTCATATTCTATTCAATACTCAATAGTTCTATTTTTTTTTTTAAAATCTCTTTAACAGCGTGATGCATAATATTCCTTAGAAAACATGCTAATACTTTGATACGTAATCTTTGTTCATAAAAAACAATTTAGGAGGTGGAGAGTATTGTCCAACCATATCACAAGAACATGCGAAATATGGATGGTGAAACGCCTGAGCAAGTCTTTGAAAACAGTCACAAGCAGTTAGTGAGGGATGGAGAGAAGTGGATGAAGGGTACTGCCACGTCCTGTACCGTTGTTGGTGCTCTCATCATTACCATCATGTTCGCTGCTATATTTACTGTACCTACCGGTAACAATTTGGAAAACATCAAGCCGTCTTTCTCCTACAGAAAAGCATACTTGGTTTTTACAATCTCAGATTCAGTTTCTCTCTTTGCTTCCTCAACTTCTGTACTCATGTTCTTAGGAATCCTCACCTCACGCTACGCACAGGAGGATTTCCTGAAATCTTTGCCCACAAAGTTGATAATTGGGCTTTCTACACTTTTCTTCTCCATTGTGTCCATGATGGTATCATTTTGTGCTACCCTAATGATAATGCTCGAAGGGCAATTGCATCTCGTTGTTCCAATCATTTTGTTGGCGAGCCTTCCAGGTACTCTGTTCATACTTCTACAATTTCCCCTTCTGGTTGAAATTTTTATATATACTTATGGACCTGGCATCTTCGACAAGAGCAGGAAGCGATGGTATTGAATTTGTTTGTTTTTGAGAAATGAGCAACCTGTATTCTCAACTCTCATGCATCTGTATGAACGGTCTATGAGATATATTTGTGTGTATATATATTTGGTTAATTCATTTGATTAAAAAATTTATATTTTTATTGTTCTATTACCTGTCATCCCTTAATTTGGAAACATTACTTTTGTAATTGTCGACACTATGATATCTAATACACTATATTATATAATCAAGTCTTAAAATTTTAAACTTAGGGACCCGTATAACTAATACAGTAATTCATTTCCGTCCTTTCACATTCAAAACTTAAAACAAGAATAACGGTTTATACAAAATACTCATTATTTTAAAACAGTCTCTATTAACCTTCGAGATATAACAAAATACTCATTCTAATAATTTTATATAAGAATCAGTTAGAAAACTTTATTGCAGGCGCAAATTCGTGCTTGACTAATTTACAAACAAGAAATAAGTTAAATTTTATTTAATAAATAAGAATATAATGTTAAAAGCTTGAGAAGAATTCAGTCCATTTGACTGAAAGTGAAAAAGCCCAAATATTAAAAATATTGGAAGTCAGTTTGCGAGAGAATTCCTAAACATGGGAAGTGGTAAAGAAATTCAGAATGTAGGAGGCGAGACAATTGAGATGCAATGGTCATGAGATGGCTAGTTAGTCAGAACGTGGATATGATAGGGGAAATTTTGAAGTTAGGAAGTTACATGAGAACTCCTCGAGGGAGTTACATTCGAGAAAAAAGTATAAATACACCAGTAACACACAACCAAGATACACACACAGATAGATAATCACATAACAAAAACAACAAAAACAATCAAACCATATCATTATTTCAAATTCTTTTTGTATTTTTGTGCTTTTATTTTGCCTAAGTCAAATCATCTCTTTAGTTTAAATCTTATTTCAATACTCTTTAACATTCGGGTACTTTAGGATTCTATTCTCTAAGTTTTTTAAAGCCTACCTATATCATTGATAAGAAATCAGGTATAAAGCTCGTTTGAATTCCTCCTTAATATGCTCAAATTCAAGGTAGATTGTATAAGTGACTAATAATTTGGCACATTAAGTGGGACAATTATGACGCGTACGAGAAATAAAAAGAAAATTGTTTTGCCTTTAGCCCTAGAGGAAGGGATCCCTACTATAGTAGGGAACAAATGCTTTATATTCCAAATGATTGAAAATCTTGAGAAGATATATGCCTACAACTAAGTCTCCAGCTGGTAGGAACTCAAAATTGTCACAACTCACAACTATTAATATGAAATGATGATGTTCATTCAAAGGGATTCTAGAATTTAAGTCTAATACGATCTTTACGATTGAAGCAATCAAAATGTTGACAAAGAAGGTGGACAAACTTTTTGATATGCATTTAATTGTTGATATATTTAATTATTTACATTTAGCGATTATTGACATAAAATGCTTAAGATATTATATATAATTTGGAAGTAAATAAATTAAAGTGAGTAGAAAATATTGCATTTGAGTTATTTTTCTGAAGATCAATTTTTATCCGTTTTCATGGAGCAAGAAGAAAAAAATTAAAAGACAAAAAAAATGTAACACGAAGAAGATGAAAAATTTAAGTGCAATCAGCTGGGAAAAAAAACGGCAACGCATGTTGGAAGCCACTGCCAAAACGCTACACACGTTGAAGGATTTAAGAGCAAAACGCAGCGTGGAATAGTGAACAGTAGTTGAGGTTTTAAAAGGTGAGGCAATGTTTTATTTGTGAAATCAATTAACAGTAGACAAGTAAAATCACGCAAATAGAGGGGTGGCATTGGAGAATAAGAGGCGCAACATATACATCAACGCACAGTAGAGAAACAACAGCGTGGTAGCAAGGAGAAGCAGCGCCGTTTTCTCCACAAGCAAAACGCAGAGGAGAAGCATTAAGTGAAAAGACCCTTGGAAGCATAGTAGACACGTGGAATAAAAATGCAAGAAACGCAACAATGCAGAAGGCAATGAACAGGCTACAGCTGAGAGAAGACGCCAGAGCAAATAAAACGAGCTAAGGAAAAATCACGCAACAGGTGGAGGCGTGGAGCACGCTATAGGGACAACAAATTAAGCCAAGAGGGACCAGTAGCAAAATGTAATAAGCATAAAAGGCAATATCACGCAGAAAGGGTGGAGAAAAATTAAAATAAAAGAAATAGCGCAAGGGGAGAAAATTAAATGGACGTAAGTGACGCAGAAGGGATTAACGCAAGAAGAAAAGCAGTAGGCGCAGCAACTGGGTGAGGCGTGGGCGAGGAGAGCACAGACGCTAGAGAGACTTGCGGAACTGGCTTGGCTGCAGGCTTGGTGCGGCTTGGTTGGAGCTTGTGAGGAGCTGGACAGAGCTGAAGACAATGAAGCAGACAGCGCTCAAAGAAGCATTGAATCGTGAACAAGGATTTAAGATGGGATGAAGTTAATCTTGATTCTTGGATATTAGATTCAGGAGTCACTAACCATATTTGTAATTTTTTGCAAGGGTTTCAGTAAAGGAAAAGACTACATAAAAGCTAGTTTCAAGTCAAGATAGCAGATGGATCCTATATTTTAGTAAATTAGTGGGAGTAATTATCTTGGACGTTCTTAGTCGTCATAGGTTATATTTGGAGGATGTATATTACATCCTAATAATTGTAAGGAGCATGATTCCTATTTTTTGTCTAATACAATCTGGTTATTTCTTATATTTTGAAAATGTTGTTTCAATATATGATAATAAGAATTTTATTTGTAATGCGATAATTAAACATGAATTGTTTTTTATAGAATCTATGACAGGATCACTAAACACCACAAAATTAATAAAACCAAGACAATTCAATGACTCTAGCATTAATTATAAATATATATGGTACTTAAGAACGGATCATATCAATAAGAAAAGACTTGACAGGTTAGTAAAGGATGGGATCCTTATGAGCTTGGATAATGATCTGTTACCCACCTGTAAATCTTGTATTGAAGGAAAAATGACCAAGGTCTCATTTCCTTCAAAAGGTAACAGATCTGAATCTACGTTGGACCTAGTATATACTGATGTGTGTGGGCCCATAAACGTACAAGCTAGAGGAGGTTATGAATATTTCATAACCTTTATAAATGATTAATCTAGACACGACTATTTATATTTGATGTATAAAAAACGTGAGTCTTTTGAAAAGTTCAAAGAATTTAAAGCTGAAGCTAAGAAGCAGCTAGGTAAGCCATTAAAATAACTTCAATCGGATCGAGGTGGTGAGTACTAATCTTGAGAGTTACAACAATTTCTAATTGACAATGGAATTATTTCCAACTTGTCAGCTCCTCGAACACCTCAACAAAATGGTGTAACTGAGAGGAGGAATAGGACTCTATTGGAAATGATAAGATCAATGATATTTTGTACTAGCATTCTATAATCGTTATAGGAATATGCCATACAAATGACAACTTATCTTCTTAAATTTGCTCCATTCAAATGGGTGCATAAAACACCTAAGGAGTTGTGGACTGGCAGACTGCCTTCATTGAGGCACTTAAGGACTTGGGGTTGTCCAGCCTATGTTCTAAGGTCTGAATCCAAAAAGATAGAACCAAGGCCAGAAGTATGCTTGTTTGTAAGATATCCTATGGGTACTCGATGGTACTATTTTGACAGTTCTCAAGACAGGAAGGTATTTGTGTCAACAAATGCGACCTTCTTGGAGGAAGAATATGTGAAAAAATCACAAAGGAAGAAGTGAAGTAGTACTAAAAGAGTTAGCTATTTCATCCAAACCAAGAGTTGATTTGGATATAGTAAAACAAGATGTCGAAATGGATTCAAAGATTGAATCAGAACAGTAGCCTGAACATCAAGTAGTGCCTAGACGTAGTGGGAGGATTGTGAGACAACCAGAAAGGTATCTAGATCTAGGAGAATGCATGATTGCCATCTCTGGCCAAGAAGAAACAAATCTCATTACTTATACATAGGTTATTAATGATGTTGAAGCAAAAAAATGGCTCAAGGCAATGGAATTGGAAATAGATTCCATTTACACCAATGAAATTTGGATCTTTGTAGATCTACCACCATATGTAAAAGATATAGGGTGTAAATGGATCTATAAAAGAAAAAGAGGATCTGATGGAAAGGTAGAGACTTTTAGAGCTAGATTGGTAGCTAAGGGCTATACTCAAAAAGAGAGTATAGACTATGAGGAGACTTTTTCTCCTGTTGCCATGCTTAAGTCTATCAGAATTCTTTTGGCCGTAGTAGCCTATTCGATTATGAAATATGGAAAATGGACGTCAAAACCGAATTTCTTAATGGGGATCTTGAGGAGACCATTTATATAACCCAACTAAAAGGGTTTGTTGAGCCAGTATGCAACTTGTAAAAATCCATTTATAGACTTAAGCAAGCAT
The DNA here is from genome assembly GCA_025531955.1 of Erythroxylum orinocense. Lineage (NCBI taxonomy): Eukaryota > Viridiplantae > Streptophyta > Magnoliopsida > Malpighiales > Erythroxylaceae > Erythroxylum > Erythroxylum orinocense. Next base: position 31,808,404 of record JANZLX010000005.1, read on the forward strand.
CTAGTTCTTGGAATATTAGGTTTTATAAGTCTATCAAAACCTATAGGTTCATAAAAAACCTAGATGATCCATATTGGGCCCCGGTTCGCATTAAGCATGTTTAAATTATTTTGAGGATTTTAGTTTGATATTTTAAATTGGTTGGAGTAAATGAAGGATTTATTGCTTAAGTTATGATTACTAAATGAAGAAATTAGTGAAATTAGATTTATTGAGAATTATTATTTTTGATGCATTAAAAGAATTATATGATTTGAGGATCCTATGAAATTAGGTTATAGAATTTAAATGAATGAGAAGATTTGAGGAAAATTGCTTAATTGAAGGAATTGAGGTAAATTAGAATTTTAAGTTTGGTATTAGATTTTAAAAGAATAAGAAAATATTCAATTAGGCCTTACAATATTGTTAGGATAAATTAGTACTTTTAAGGCTTAAGGTATATTAGATGGGCCTTGTAATTATTTTTTTTATAAAGAAGATTTGGGCTTGGATTCATTAGGTTTAAGTTAGGTTTAAGTTAGAATGAAATAAGTTTAAAAGAAGGAGAATTGGGCTAGGGTTTATTAGGGTCCATTAGGTTTTTAAGTTAGGTTTAAGAATTAAAAGAAAGATGAGAACTTGGGCTTGTAGTCTTGGGTCAAGTATTAGGTTAAGTTAGGTTATTAAATGATAAATGAAGAAGAAAACAAGGCCATGACTTGAGTCTTGTAGGAGGCCCACGAAATATGGGCTTAGGGTTTTGTAAAGAAAGCTTAGAAAGCCTTAGAATAAAAGGAAATAAATAAAGAAGGAAGGATTTCATGGTGAAAGGAGAGGAAGCCCATTGGAAGCCCATGAAATATTAAGTTAATTAGTTAAAAAAAAATCAAAAGAACAAGACAAGGCTTAAGGTGTGTGTCGTGTAACTTAGGTGTAAGTGAGAAAAGCTATTCTTTTAGACTATTCTAGAGCATCACCGAAACTTGTAAGAGAAAAGAGAGAGAAGCTCTTCGTTATTTTCCAAGAAGAGGGTGTCAACTTGCAAAGGAGAAAGAAGGCTAATGAGTTTCGGCTATGTGAGAGCTAGGAGAAGAAGGTTAGGCGTGTAAGCTTCCATTAAAAGAAGGAAAAACTAGATTTCGTGGGTCTCTCTCTAGGTAAGTGAAATCTGAAAATTTTGGTTTGATTGTTGTAGAGTTTTGGTTTTTATGCTTTAAAAGGGATGGTGGGAAGAACTTCTAGAGAGAGAAAACAAAAGAAAGAAGAAATAAAGTGAAGGAAGCATAAGTGAAGTCGTGGGTGTGTAGGTGGTTGGACGAAAATGAAGTTAGAAAGAAGCAAATGTGTGTGTGTTATGTCTAGGTGTAGTCGAAAATTTCAAGGGAAAATAAGAGGGCTATGCTATGTCGTTTTTCTCATGAGTGAAGTTAGCAAAGTTAGGTTATTTTGTCTAGGTCAAGAACACTCACGAAGCTAGCCAAGAAAAAATAAGAAGAATTAGAGGCTTTGAAAAAAAAATCAGATTCGTTCATGGCCCTAGGGTTTAGGATTTTCGAATTTTTGTTGCTTATCTTTGTTTATTTAGATAAGTTTCGATGTTAATGGGTTAGATGAAGTAAGGGTATGGTGATGTTGAATTGATTTCATGTTTTTCCCTTTGGTTTTAAAATTTCAGCATGGTTAGTTTTTGTAATTTCATGGTTTATGCTAGAGTTTTGTTTAAATGGTGGGTTTGAAACATGGTTTATAAAGAAAGAAAGGAAAAAGAGAA
>JANZLX010000005.1:31822627-31836618 GCA_025531955.1 Erythroxylum orinocense
ATATCAAAAGTTATGGCAAAAACATTGAAACATATACAAGTCACATTTTCCAGATTTTCAACCTACCTTAAATCCTACATCTTCCATACCATTTCTAAACCACTTCTCACTCAATTCACTTCATATATCCACCATAACTACCTCACAACCTATCCTTGAACTTTAGTCCACAAAATTGCAGCACACACACTCAATCATCTTCCTTTAATAAACACTCATCTACCATCATTAAAATCAATCCAAAACAACTCAATTCACCTATACCACATGACATATCATTCATTAACTTCTACCTCATCAATCATCAATCAACCAAGGAATTAACATACCCATGTAATCAAAGCACAATTTCATGCAATTTAATGTACAAACATCACAAATAACTACAAAACCATAGTATACAACATGTTCTTACCTATCAAGCTTCCAATTCTTCAACTCTTCACATTTCTCACAAACTCTCTACCTCCCACCATAATACACGATCATCATCTCTTCAAGGAGGGCTAGGTTAGGTTTTTAGAAACAAGATGAAGAGATGGCAAAGATCTTGAAGTGGCTAGGGTTGAATAAAACAAAAATCATATAGAGAGTGAGGGCTGTCAATGTCGTGAGTGGAGAAAGAAAAGAAGAAAATGAGAGTTAGTAATAAGACAAATGAAGATAGCCTTCCAAGGTGTAAGTGTCGTGAATGTAAGGACCAAAAAGGGGGATGCTTACAATAAAAAAATATAATGGCTTATAACATGGTTGAACAAGTGACAAGTGTCTAAATTTTAAAGCCTTAGCTTGGTTCCTTCATTTAACTCCTCCATGTAACTAGTTCCATACCAATTTAATTTTTCCCCAAAATTTCATTAACTCAAATCAATAATTCCTAAAATCATATATCTAATTTCTAGTGCCATTGGACAGTAATTTTTTTACTACCGGTAACCAATCAGTCTGCCACTTGACATTTTTTCTACTCCAAAACTTATACCAAAATTTCAGAAAAATAATTTCTAAAATTCTCCAAAAATTCAAAACTCACAATGACCCTCTCCAACTCAATTTTTCATATCCACAAACCACATTTTATAACAATCAAAATTATTAACACATATACCGGGAAATATCATGAATGCATGGACAGTCATTTTTCATGTGCAAGATTTACTATTCACGTGTATACGGATGCTAGATTATGCATGAACATGTAGAGGCATTTCTAACCGCCCATTGACCACTCAAAATTACTATTCTAACCTTCCCATCGGTGATGGGATGTTACAAAAAGAGTCAAAGCTATTGCAAGGATTCGGAGAGGATACAAAAGTGAGGAGTCAAAGCTGTAGCAAGGGGTCGGTATATTTCTACCACCTTGTACTTATGCAAATTATTTTCCTTATACCGTATTATGTATGGTTGAAACATGTTTATTTGGTTATGATATTTCCATTGCGCTTTGATTTGAAAAAGTTTTGAAATCTACTGTTTTAGCCAAATCTTGCATGCTTTTGTTTTCGATCCAACATGGAGAATGTAGCTACCCTCTGGCTTCTTCCTCTATGAAACAAAGATATGTTCCTCCCTACAAAAGAGAGAACATTCTTGCTTCACTTACGTGCATTAATCCTTGAAATTACTGACAAGCTATCAGGTTTCAGGCTCCTGGCAAACAGGGATTTGGTTTTAAAGTTGAAGCTAATAGACTAAATTACTGCTTAGGGGGTAACCTTTTTTCTGTAAGCCGTAATTTTGTTATTGCTCCTCTGTAAATGAGACTTAAAGTTGATATGGAAGTTGTAAGGAACTGTATAAGCTTGGCTTGAGGCAACTTTGTCGCCTGAAATTGCATAAGCCTTGTTCGAAGCATATTGACCACAAAAATCCTTATCATATGACTATAAAATTCCTAAATTTAATTTATTTTCTAATGAAGATGATTAATCAACCATTAAGCGTATCGCTGGATTCACTATTTAGTATGGTAAATTTGCTAATTATGATATTTCAATTATTTCAAGCTTAAAATATTAGCTAAAATGGAGAGATTGATGCATACTCAATTTTTCCATAATGAACCTAAACTTAATATAGCTAAACTTTCTAAAGTTACACAGAAAAGTGGCAAGAATACAGACATGTTCATCACTCAATTCAAGAATATGAGAAATCTATGTCAAATTGCACTCTTATTGTGGGAGATGTTGAAAGTTGTCTGATGGTGGTGGTAAGTGATATGAGAGCAAATGTTGTTCATGGATTATAAATTTCACCTTGAGTTTGACAAAGGTCATGGTGGTGTCTCTGTATTCTATTGACGTGATGAATGACTCAAAATCTTTAGGCAAGTCATTTGAAGTGAAGAGAAGAAGATCTTCATCAGAAACCTTATCTCCAATATCAGTGAGTTCATATGTAAATGTTAAGACAATAGAGAGGAAATTAATGATGGATTTGGAAACTTTATTTTAAGTGCGAAGTCTTCGGTGGAGAAGAGAACTCTAAGAAGTTGGTTGTTGCATAAAATAACCCTTAAATCCTACCCAGAAATTACAAGCAGCGTGATAAATGAGTGTAAGGCCTACAGTAAAGTTTGACGGGGATGCAATTAAGCAACAATAAATAAACTGATCAAAGTTCTACTCCTTGATGTATTTAAGAGATGGGGAATCCGTGATTGAGATCTCTCCTTACAAGAAAAAGTACCATTAATATAGCCAATAAAATTAGAAATGACTAAATTAATTTGAATCTAAGATGATATAAGAAATTATTCTAAGATGATATAAGAAATTATATGTTTGGTGCGGGCTGAGATTCTATAATAAAGTGAGTACAAATAAAGAGATATATTGTATTTCTTGTTATTGATCTATAAGATGTATAACTTTGTTATGTACAAGATATGAATAAAAAATATATATAATAAGATATACAACTAAAAGAATTTAGATACTAGCTAAAATTTTAGGAATATTGGTATTTGGGGATAATCTGAGATTAGATATATAGTTTGTAATGTCAAAGTAGCTAATTACTTGGCCCTTTTTTTCATACGAGATTTTTCGATTCAAGAATTCAAAAGAAGTACAGAGCATATGATATAGATGACATTTTTTATAACAAGCAATTTCCATACGAAGGTTGTATAGTAATTCTTAATTTATAATAACAGAACTCTTATTTTATGTTTGTATTGCCCCAAGGGGGAAAACACATTCCTTTTTTTTCCCCTCGTTTCCATTCATTTCTTTTCCTCTTTGATGGCCAAATTTACTTCTTGGCTGGTTGGTTCCTCCTGATGATCACTCGCCAGCTTTTTCTCAATCTCTTTGGTCCACTCCCGCAGACTTTTCACTTCATCCTGTCACATAACCACGTCATCACATCCATTCCAACTAAGATATATATATAATTGAAATAAATTAGGGTCATGTCAAACCATTAAAGCTTGAAGCATAAATATGATGAGTTTCCTCTCTTCTTCCTGGGATACAGGCACAGGCATATTGGAATTGAAATTGGCGGTGAGCTTCCTCACAAGCTCAGAAATTCCTTCATGGCCCATGTCAACTACGAATCATAGTAGCACACACAAACAAAGAGAAGAAAAAAAATAGTTTAATTACAAATATAATTAAAGACGAAATTTAATAAAGAACAACAAGAAGTATCCACGTACGCTTAAGCCCTTGCGAAAACAGTGATGGTGATGGTGGTTTTGCAATGTTGGGAGGGTGGCCCAAATTGAGGCCCGACGAAGCAAATGTAGCCAGCTGCTCGGTTGGATGGATACCCATTGCATGTAGCTGATCCATTTTGGCCAAGGTCTCCCATGCAATTTTGGCTGAGGTAATTCCCTGAATCTGAGCTCTTACACTTGGCTCGCATGAGACTTGAATTGCGTTTAACGCCACGTTGTTCTTCTTTGTCCAAGCGTCGTAGTCAAGTTCGATATTATTTGTACGAGAACTTCCTTCAATTATGTCCCACAAACCTTGCCTTGACAGATAGCTTTTCATGTGATCACTCCAATCCTGATAATTCGTTTTGTGTTTAGAATCATCAGTTGAATTAGTTGGGTCCATATTCAGCCTGTAGAAGAATGAACGAATTAGGTAGTGATAATGATTATGGTCCATAATTTGAAGTACGGTTATGGATGAGTTGACAATTGACTTCAATTCACCTAGACAATGTTTATTTTCTTAAGGAATCGATAAAAAAGGATTGAGAATCACCTTCAATGTCTTGGTATAGATAAATCCGGTAAAACAAGTACAATACGTGATTTAAGTTAAAGAAATCATGTTATACTATTCTATTTTTGACGATCAAAGGGCAAATTGTTGAATAGAAAAAACAGAATTAAGTAAAGGAGATGCAACTGTAAAGTGTAGAACTTCCATTTTAACCAAGCATATGCCAGTTCCTTTGCTCAGGAGCACTGTATACTATAGTAAGAACAAAAAATTAATAATCATCAACATGAATCTGAAACAAGCTCTTACAAGGGGACATTTGGGATATGAGAGATCTGAGGCATATCAGAAGCCATTCTTGGGAAAGCTACAGCGATCTGTAAGAAGAAATTTCAATTTATTAAATTAATCGATGCTTCAACTCACTTCGTCTATTCCAAGCACTGACACCAAAGTAGCCAAAAATCTCTTTGCATCATAACAATAAAAAAGGAGAAATATACTTACATCGTTGACGAGCTCCGGAGTTGGAAAACCAAGGAACTTGCAAAAAGCACAGGATAAGCAATTGCAGTTACCAAGTTCAGAGCCTTGGTTTTTGGAAGTGGAATTCAATCTTCCTATATAAAGAAATGTAAATTTGATAGGATGATGAAGGCAAACGTCGACCAAGACATATTCTTTTCTTCGGTGTTGAGCTTGCAAGCTTGCACTAAAGCACTAAAGCGGTCATCATCTTTTGAGTCAATTACAGCCCAAAAGGCATTTGGTAGGGAACCTTATCACTAAACCTTTAGGTCTGTCGTATTTCACATTTTGTCAGTTTCCTTAATAATTTAGTGCAACTTTCGTTAAAAATTTAACCCCCGGAGAAGAATGGATGCATTCGGTCTTACCCATATAAGTCTTGTCCTCACGAAAATCTTTTATGTCTTTGATATATAAAGGACTCTTATTAGCAGCTCAAATCAATCAGTCCCAGGCTGTGCATGTCACGATATATTTCTCTCTTCAAAAAATTATCGGATAAATTATTAATGATTAATTGTATACTTCAAACAAAATTACGTTATATCAAATAAAAATATTAATTCAAATAAAATAAATTTGATTTTAATTTGATCTGTTTAAAATTTATTTTAAAAAATCATAAGTTCAATTTTAAAATTGCCTTACAAACAATGTAATTTATAATACTTGTAAGGAATAAAAAGTTTGAACCGAACGCTAAAAGTAAAAGAAAGTTCTGAGTGTTAAACTTTAGTAAAAGTAGAAGAATCCAACTATTACACAAAATTTACAATTATATACTTTAAGCTTTTTGTTAAAAATATAAAGTTTATAATATTGTAGCGATATTAAACTATTTTTTTAATTTATGCACGAATTTAATTAATTTTACACTTATGGAATGACCTTCCTACTGAAAATAAAGTAATAAATTCTTTACATATAAACTATAAATTACTAATATCTAGAAATAAAAATATAAACATATATTGGTATAAAAAAGTTCTCTTACACCCTAATTATTTTATTTTGAAATTCTTATCACTTTTAAAACTGCACACGGGTTTCTAATATGACTTTATCATATCTTTAGCATCTTATTTAAATTAAAGCAATATCGATATGAATAAAATAAAATAAATGTAATAAAACACTACAAATTTTATATTAAATGAAAGAGTATGGTTTACTTTAAATAACTCATCAAACCTCTTCTTTTTTGTTTTGTTTTATAAATTATTGATGAAATCTAGTTTCAATATTTCTATAATGTGGATATTGATGCTATTCTTTATTCTCTTTGGTAAAAAGTAGATCACTATTAATTTTCGATATTTTAGAATTACTTGAAAAATCGAAAGAGAATTCTGAGTATGATAACTTTTATAGTAAAAGTTTACTCTTTATTTTATTATTTTAAAAATAGGATATTAAATTTGACTCTTTTTTTTCTTTTTTTTTTTTGGGTTATAATTAAGAGAAACTAAAACTACCTCATAAAAGAAATACCATAGGTATCAACCTATACAATGAAGGAGAAGGCGCTAGGAATATCATCACAAACCTGAAAATAAGAAGCAATGCCATGACCCAATTTAGCCAAATAATTTGCTGCAAAATTACCTTCACGAAGCACATGCTTAATAGAGCAACACCAATTCTTAGCAAGTAAAACTTGAATATCCACAACTAAAATAAACAGGGGATGTGAAAAGATAACACCACAAGTTACCATCCACACCGCCTCTATGCTATCAGATTCTACAATGACTTGCCGAAAATCATAATCCCACGCAAAAATCAAACCATCTCGAATGGACCATAACTCCCCCACCAACATAGCTGAAACACCAATTCGAAACTAGTATCCCCCAAGCTAACGACCAAATGAATCACACAACAATCCTCCACCACTAATCAGCCCAGGATTAACAATATAACTGCCGTTATAATTCAACTTCACCCAATCAGATGGTGGCACAGTCTAACCAATCCAACGCTGCATACCATGAAGTTTCGGTCTTGAAACAGAAGTTAGGGACACATCCATTGCAACTTTAAAGACACAACCATTCAAAATTGCTAAGGAAAGAAACTCCTTTTGAAAGATCAATAAATTCTGAGCCTTCCACAACCACCAAATACCTGTCAGAAACTAATATGCCCAGGCAAACCCAAAAGGACCTACAGTATAAGATGCAGATTTAAAGCTAGCCAATCAACCAAGTTCGCTGCAGTAAAAAAATTAACAGGAACCTCCCACTGTTGCCACCATGCAACCGCAAGACCACAATCACGCAACAAATTCAAAGGAGACTTAACATATAAAAAACACACTCCACACAAATTAGAAGTAGCCAAACCTCTCACGAACCTCAAAGAATTTGTCGAAAGACATGAGTACCAAGTAACCACAAGAAATGTTTAAATTTTGGTGGACCAACCACCTTCCACAACCAAGAAAAATAAGACGAAATAGGATCATTAGACACCTCTTCCGAAAGAAGTGCTTGATAAGCGATTCGAACCGAATATGTGCTATTTGAGGAAAAACTCCACAACATATTATCTTGCACCGAAGAAAACAAAGGCAAAGGAATTACCCAAATAACCTCCCTGAGATGATCCGGAATGGCAGAACGTAAGCCCGAAAAATCCCAAGAACCATCAGTAATTATATGCGCTACCCGAAAATGTTCTTCCCCTACTGACAAGCCATCCATATGATCCACCAAAGGACCTCCCAAGCACCAATTATCAAACCAAAGACTAATTTGTGAGCCATCACCAACCCTCCAAACCGAAAGGGGAAACAATAAATCAAAACTTTTAATTACCCCCTTCCATAAACTAGAATCCGAACCCTTAGCAAAAAAGGGGAATAGACCCTTATTACAATATTTACAACGTAACACCTCCACCCACAATGTAGAATCATTCAAAAATAACTTCCAACCCAACTTACCCAACAAAGCAACATTCATCAATCTAGAACTTTTGAAACCAAGACCCCCATATCTTTTTGGCCGAATAAGCCAAATTCCAACCAACAAAATGCATCTTACGTCTATCCGGCAAGGAACCCCAATAAAAATCACAAGCCAAATGATCTAAACTACCACAAATAGAAGAAGGCAACCAAACCGTTTGCATCGTGTAACTTGGTAATGAAGAAATAGAAGACCTAATAAGCACTTCCTTCCCGACGGGACTCAAAAATTTAGAGCACCAACTAGCCAGCCTAGTCTCAACCAAACTCACAATATTCCGATAATGAGCAATGGAAGCACGACTATGTAATAGCGGAACACCCAAATACTTACCCAAGTCAGAAGTAACTGCTACTCCTAGTGACTATTGTATTCAGGATTTTAATACCCAGGAAACAGAATTTAAAAAATAAATTCTTGACTTAGAAAGATTAACCCTCTGCCCACTTGCCATACAGAATACATCAAACACCTCTCGGATCACTTTAACCTGTTTAACTAAAGCCTTACCAAAAATCAACAAGTCATCAGCAAAAAGTAAATGACTAATGCCTGGTCCCCCTTTAGATGCTCTAACTGGAATCCATTTTTTACTCGTCAATGCTTTCCGAATAAGCATGGTCAAACCTTCCATACAAAGAACAAATAAATAAGGTGAGAGTGGATCTCCCTGGCAAAGCCCTTGAGTGACCGAGAATGACGCAAAGGGGTTGTCGTTCCATAGAATAGCCAATGAAGATTGAGAAAGAGCACTTAAAATCAGATTAACCCACCAAGAAAGGAAACCAAAAACCTGCAATACAAACCGTAGGTAGTCCCAGTTGACCCTATCATAGGCCTTCTCCAAATCCACCTTTAAAGCAAAATGACTCACTTTACTTTTAGACCTCCTAAAAGAATGCAGTAGTTCCTGAGTAATAATAATATTATCAGCTGTGGTACAATCAAGAATAAAACTACTCTGGAACGGGCCAACCAAGCCGACAATAAAAGGTTTTAAATGATTCGACAAAACCTTCATAACCACTTTATACGACACATTATAAAGTATAATAGGCCAAAATTGAGAAAGCGATTCTAGAGCATGAACCTTAGGAATAAGCACAATAAAACCCATAGCAACCTGAGCATCCATCTCACCAGAATTAAAAGTGTGCGACACAAACTGAAAAACCTCTTCACCATCCACGTCCCAATACTTCTTAAAAAAAAGGTTGAAAACCATCCGGCCCTAGGGCCTTATAAGAACCCATACCCAAAACAGCCAGCCAAATTTCTTCCCGAGTAACGGGTTTCAACATATCTTCCATTGTCGTATCAAATAATCGAGGAAAATTCAAACCTACAAAACCCACAGTATTAAAACCCCCATCATTCGAGAACAACTTCTCAAAGAACCCCACTGCCATATCCTTCAATAAAACTAGATCAGACACCCACTCCCCATCCTTATTCTTCAAACAGTCAATTTTATTCTGTCTTCAACGAACCCTAGTAATCGAATGATAAAACTTAGTACATCGATCACCATCCTTGATCCAGGCAGCTCAAGATTTCTAAAACCAAAGTGTCTCTTCCTGTTTCAAACATAAATCATATTGACATAACAAGTCTTTTTCAAGCAACAAGAGGGAAGAAGAGGGGTGATGTTGAATAGTCAACTGAACATCCTTTATTCACTTTGGTAAAACCCTCTTATTGTTAAAAATATTACCGAAAACCTCCTTATTCCAACGAACAGCTTGTTCCTGAACTGACAAAAGAGCATCAGAAATAGAATCATGAGGCTTAAACCATGTCGATGAAACAACCTGTTTGAAATCCTCCCGTAAAGTCCAAGCAGCCTCAAATCAAAACGGTTGTGCCAAAGAAAAGGAAGAGAAACCTCTCAAAGAAAATAACAGAGGAAAATGATCGGAAGCAAGTCGAGACAAAGACATAACAGAAGCTTCAAGGAATCTCAGCCGCTAACCGGCATTACACAAACCCCGATCCAAACGTTCTTGTATAACACCAATCCTAGCAATTTAGCATGTCCAAGTAAACTGACAACCCACACAACCCAAAGCCATAAGGGAACAATAGTTCCAATGCCGTAAAAACCTACCACAATTAGCTACAGATTGTAAATCACCCCCTTTTTTCTCATAGACATATGCAATGTCATTAAAATCACCAAATAACAACCAAGGCGCATCTATAGAATCTGCAAGATTTTACATCTGAGACCAGAAAAAATCTCGCTTACTACGAATAGGACTAGCATACACTACAGTAAGAAACCAACCACTACTTCCCCTAATAACAACTGAACAATGAATGAACTGAGTATCCATCCGTAGCAAACATATATCACAAACATTCTTATTCCAAAACAACCAAACACCACCCGCAAAACCAACAGCATGAGAAAGGAAGAAGTCAGAAAAAAAACCTAACTTCTTCGCCACCCTAGTCGCTCTATCATCCAAAATTCGAGGCTCCAAAATAATTAGAATGTCCGGACAATAAAGACGACATAATTCTCTTACATGGTTCAAAAAACCCCTCTTCGCAACTCCACCACAATTCCACTAAAGTATTTTTAAATCCATTAAAAAATAGATTTAAAGAAAGGGACAAAATCTTACAACTTTTTAGGCGGGCTTCGACTCCGACAGCAACCAACACAATCCCCATTCGCATCAGAAATAACATCATCAATCCCCAACAAAACTACATCAGTCACCCCACAATCCACTTTGTTGGCCAAAGCTTCTGAAGTTACCACTGGTACCTCACACACAATGACGTCACCAGGAATAGGGTCAGGAGGTTTCGGTTCATTGGAAACAAATAGTTGTAGGGATTTTAATCCCTATAAAACCCAAGATCTATTCATATCAAACCATCAACAATCAAACAAAGGCGAAAGCGTACCTGAATCCATTGTTAGAATCTGCACTGAAGTTTTGCGGTTATGTCTTCCAAATTAGAACGTAACCCCTTTTTTCAGAGTTCTCCGTAAATCTCTGTTTTCTTTCTGATGATAGGATTTCATACAAGAATTTAGGATTACCTTTAATTTGGGGACCATAACCATTTATATTAGGGTAAAACCTAATCTAATTTCTAGTTTGGCCCATCATAAAACTAGAAATTATAAACCCGGTCTCTACACATATAGAGCTCATACTTAAAATAGATGCATAAAGCCCAAATACCAAAAACATATTAGACCACTTTAATTGATTGGGTTCAACTTTATATAACAGCCTTTATATACAATTATACACATATAAGCCCACATGTTTGATTAAAAATCCTTACAATAGTGCCACCACCCGACCACCAACTTTATCAATCACTGGCAACATAGGCACCCCAACTGACAGAAACCTAGGAATCTGAGTCACCCCTACCAAGAACTGGTCAGATGCATTAGACACCATATCCTCTATGTTCGGCCTAGAACGTTGTCCAACCTCCAAAGTCTCTTTTCTCGGTAGTACCATTAGTGGACCCTCAGAAATAGATCTACTCACAATAGGCCCATTCCGAAACTGACCCTTCTCACGACCAGACCTCCCAACCCCCTTAACCACCTCAAGCTTCTTCCCTTTATCTCTAGGACCTATAGTCTCACTAACACTAGAAATCCTCTTGCCAAACCCAACCAAGCCCTTATCCGCCTTGACAACCACTCTATCCTTCACCTGTAAAGAGTCAAATCGAGAACCAATAATAGTGGTAAATACTTTCTTCTCCTAAGAAATTGGAGAAGACGTACTTCTAACAGTACGCCTTGGTTTACGCTGTGCAACCAACCATAGGCCAAAGATATCTTCTTTAGAATTTGAACTATCCGCAACCATCGCTATATTCGTAGCTCCACCATCATTCGTTGCCCCAGTCGTCACCTAAACCACCACCTCCGTATAATTTTCTATACAATGATTGACACGGCCACATCCTGAACAAACCCCTAAAATGCCTTCGTACTCTACACGTCGCCATGCACAACCAATAAAAACCTTAGGAACAAGAGGTTGGTCAAGATTCAATTCCACACAAACTCTAGTAAAACGTCCTCTAGTAGCCATGGACGTCTGCCTATCTACATTAATGGGAGTTTTAACAACACTAGCCGCAGCAAATAGGAATTCAACACGATAAAATTCCATTGGAAATTCAATAAAACGCACCCAAGTAACCATCAAGGAAATTCGAGCTGTAGAGGGTTGAAAACCTGGCTTCCATTTTTGGATATACAACAGCTGACCTCCAACAATATAAGGACCATCAGACACAATGCCCAACATATCCTCCTTCTCTTCAAATTTAGCAAGGTAAAAATCATACCCCAAATCAATAATATCTAGTTCTGCCGAAGGCTTCCAAAATAAGATCAACCGATTTTTCAAATACGTAAAATTAATAGACCTCTCGTAAACTTTAACAATGAGAGCATCGTTCCACTTACCACTAACCTCCTGAAATATCATCATCAACCAGAACCTTTGGGCGCAAGTAATCATTCCCTTCATACTTTAAACGAATTTTTCCCTTCCACTGACTACAAAGATCAAAGGCCGAACTCTGACCTACCGAAGAAGTGAACTTTGCCCTAGATGATTGCCCTACCAAACAATCACGAAAGGAAACTGATGGTCGTGCATACAACTCAGCAGTAGCCGACACAACGGTATCAACAAACAGAAAACCCGCTAAATCAGGGCCTAGGGGTTGTCCCACCTTGGAAGAACTGAAATCTGCATTTCTACTACAAGCTGTCATCTGGGTGCCTCTCCTCGATTAACAATTTGTGGTTGAAAAAAGCAAGAACTCGCTCGGTCCACTCGTCGCTGTCTATCGACGTTGGTGACTTGCTGTTCTCGGTGCTTTAGCTCGAGTCTCTTCCTGGTCACCTTGTAAGAACCAGAACGGCCAGATTTGCCTTTCTAACAAAAGAAAACTTGATCCTCACAGTGTCTGCACGGAAACTAGTAGACCCAAAGGGAAATTCGCTACTAGTGTGGGTAGGTAATCGAAGATCAGAGCGTTGGAAACCGGAATCTCTGTTCGGTTTGGAGACGATGCAAGTTCTTGAAGATATGAAAATCAGGACCTGCAACTATAGTGACCAAACTTTTCGGTACCGAAGAGGACTAGATCTTTCTTCCTTATAGTAATAAGAACGGTGATAAAAACCTACTTGGAAAACAAGAAAATAGCAGTCGAAAGCTAAAACCGGTGATGGGTGTTGAGACGATGCAAGCTTGCGAAGATCTGGGAGTCAGAACCTGCTACAGTAGACATAACACGTTTAGAATCTTTGGTATACCATAAGCATAACGTGAGCTGGACAATAAATCGATTGACTGATCTAAGATTTATGTTTAAGAAATCGAAATGGGACGAGGGTATGGTATTATATACAAGATTTATGTTTGAGAAATCGAAATGGGACGAGGCACTACAACAAAACAACACATATAGCATCGTCTTGGAAGTAGACGTCGTGAATGGTCTGCGGATTTCACAACGTCTGGAAGGACGTGAAGAAAAGATGGAATATTCTGAGACGTTGTATTAAGACGTCGGGGATAAGGGAAGCGTTTAACGTCGTCTTAGTAGAAAGACGTCTGTAAATACCATAAACGTCGTTTTAGAGAAGTAGACGTCGGGAAAGGTCATGTCCACGTAATTAATTTTCCCTCCCCCCAATTTTCCAAACGAAAACCGAAGCCCCCTCATGTTACGTTCTTACTCTCATCTTCGTCAGTCTCCAGCGTTCTCTCTCACATCCAACCGAAGCGTTCCCTCTCTCATCTTCTGAGTCTCCCGCCTGCGTTTCTCCCCTTCCCTCTTCATCATTTTAACCTTCCCTCTCTCTATTTTTGTCGCTTAGAATCTGTGGAGATTGCTTCATCTCCAGTCGGCCCTCTATACGTCGGAGTGCATGTGCGTGTTTGTTGAGGTAAGTCATTGAAGTAGTTTTCGATTAATGTCGGGTAATGTAAGTTTTTGAGTCAGATTGGAGTGAAGATTTAATCTGGGTTTAAGATTGTGAAGTCCGTTTTGATTAATTTTTATACGGTGATTCTGTTCACCGTATAACTTCTTATACGGTGATTCTGTTCACCTTATAGTTTTTCATCTTACCTTCTTAGGCTTCTTTAGGTCTACTTTAGCTTTATGAATCTTGAGAACGAGACATTACATGTTTTGAATGTAATGTCTACATCCAAAGGTGTATCTCAGATTGTGAGTAGAGAATAATGGTTTCAAAAATTTCCAGATTGTGTATCTTATGATATGT
>JANZLX010000005.1:31875054-31888869 GCA_025531955.1 Erythroxylum orinocense
GGAATCCTAACATCACGCTACTCGCAGGAGGATTTCCTCGTATCTTTACCTACAAAGTTGATTATTGGCCTTTCCACGCTCTTTTTCTCTATTGCATCCATGATGGTCTCCTTTTGTGCTACCCTTTTAATAGTCCTGGAAGAACAATGGCATATTGTCATCCCAATTGTCTTGCTTGCTAGTGTTCCTGTTACACTTTTCATTTGGTTGCAGTTTCCCCTCCTAGTTGAAATTTTCAAGTATACCTATGGGCCGGGCATTTTTTATAAGAAGAAGAAACAATGGTATTGAATACAACTTCTTTCTTGTCTTAAACTGGAATAGTTAGTCTTTATAAAGAAGACAAGGAAAACGAAAATATTATCATTAATGAAGGTCCAACTTTTGTAACAAAATGGCTTCTCATGTGCCAATTTTTGTAACATTTCTTTTGTAGTGCATTATATCCTTCTCTGAAAAAAGATTTTACAGTTATATACGAAGGTAGATTGAGTATAGTACTAGTAGATAAACTCATAATTAAATTTTTGTTGTAATCAAGTGTAAGAATTAAATTATGGCTATCACCAAAGCCTTGCGTCCAAGCAAGCACCATGTGCAAATAGTGGGTTTTTAGCAAGTCCAATTGCCTAGCCACCCATCAATCTTCTAAAATTCCTTGTTGCTTCAGTTTTAGTTATGAGAATGTTAAAAATGATCAATCTAGCGATAAAGTGGTAAATAAGGGGACTTAGGCTTTTAGATTCTTTGATGTATAACTGTTTAGCTCTGTCAATCGCCCACGCAAAGCAGAATTGGTAGGAGGAATATGGAGGGTCTAACTCGTCTATGTCCTCTAGCATGGTTAGCAAAATTTTTTATGATCGTAGGCCAAAACCAACTTAACATTAACAAAGTTATCAAAAAACGGTCTTCTAAATTCTTTTAGTTGATAGGACCAATCGGTTGAAAAAATAATGGTTTTATTCCGCTACCCAAGGCCTTGGTAATGACTCTTTTAAATTCCTTTCGCTTCATCTAACAATTGATTAAAAAAAAAGCTTCCCTGGTGAATACGTTAACATTCCAATCACACATTGCTGTCCAAAATTTGCAAATCTTCCAAAACAAAGGATAATCTCTACGCCAATTGTCCATGCATACAATTAATGTCCTCAACTTTTGGGTGCAAAAACCAAATACTTCATTAACTTAGTTTGGTTAATTAAATTAATGCATGCTTATCAATATGTTCAGTTATGAATAATTCTAGTATTATATTCTTCCCTCAAAATAATAAATCTGAAATTGAAAGTAGCTTACGAAATGCTCGAGGACATCATAATATTTACTTCCCCATTTTCCCTAGTAATTTCATTATTATACCCTTAACTATCTTGAATTATAACTCTTTTACAAGTTTTATTGATCGTTAGGCTTCATTATGTTATAATTATCAATAGTAAATCTCAAACCCATTTAGATAATAATTTGGCTTTCAACCCTACAAAGCTTTAACTGCCATTATTAATCAACATAAGTGCAAACGCAGTCTATTAATTGCTCTTTTAATCAAAGAAAAACCTCGGTTGATAGATACTCCATTGCATAATTTGGTACAAGGGCTTTATTTATATTAAATTTATATTTTAATAAATAAAATATAATTTATTTCAAAATAGGAACAAATATATATTTTTAAATATTATTTTATATTTTGTTTTGTTGGTTCTTAATGATATTAAGAGGGAGTGAATTAGTTTTTTTGTGAATTTAAGAAAAGTTTTAGAACTTAGTAAAAAGTTTTGATTGATTTCAAAATAAATAATAAAATGCAATCATAATTTAATAAAAGTCAATACATTAATTAAGAATAATATAAATATAGTAGGGAATAGAAGTTGTATACTGTTCTTATAATGTTTTAGCAAATAAATCTTGCATACGTCCACTCTCTAGGACATTTTTGAAATTCCACTAAACTCTTCTTTCAATTAAGTGAGGAGGAACATTCATACAAGAATCTTTATTAAGGTAAAGATAAAGTCTTGTACATTCTTCCTTGAAAAGATAAACTTTCTTCTTTTCTCTCAAACCACCAAACTCTCTTTCTCTTTCGTACTCATTTTCATTATTCTCTTCTGCTTATCCTTTCATTCACGTTTTTCCTCTTCATTTATAAGCAAGACAACACTTCTTCCAATTATACCATTAATGATTGAGAATTTTTTCATTGGCCCTTCCATTTATGCCTTATGTCTTTTGTGTTTAAGAGTCTTGCTAACAGTACCCTTGAACATTCTAACATAAGAATTTCTTCCAGAAAAATGTCCCCCATTGTCTTAAGTTTCTAATGCTGCCAAAATCATTCAATTTAGTTCAGTGATTTAAAAGATATACTTCAAACATTTTTGGACAGCTCTTGTCCAAAATAGTATATCATGCACAACTTTCATCTGGAATTTCAACATCTTAGAGACTAAATTACATTTCAATTTCTTCATATCATTTGTAGCTCCATGTGTCTAGTTTACCACAAATTAAAAATCATCTCATTTAGAGTTTTAGTAGTCCATAAATCATCAAAATACTGAAGTATGTTTAGTGAAATAACATCAGTTCATAATATTTAAGAACACATTCATTGTACCTGTCCCACGTTTTTCACTCAATCTTTCTCAATTCATTTCAGATGGTTATGATTTTTGTTGGAGATGTAGAACAATGTCTTACGAGTCCAATGGTTCAAGAATCAAGTCATTTGGGTGTCCAGAGAAGAAGTTATGGCCAAAAGAATCCAATCTAGTTTTATCCTCAATCATATTGAACCTACCGTGGGACAATTGGTATAACTTTCTCTAACAATATCAGATTCAGGAGTTCTTTGGATGGTTCAAAAGAGGACTTCAAAAGCTACAATGTTCATGAAGACCTTGAGGACAAATTTTATCTTTTGAAGGATAAGAAATGGAATAGAAAATATAAGATGAACAGTAACCCATAAGAAGTTTATGAATAGTAACATAGAAGATGTTTTACAATTAGCATAACTTTCTCTACAGATATCAAATTTATGTGTTCTTTGGATGGTTCAAAAGAAGAATTCAAGAGCTACAATTTTCATGAGGACTTGAAGACAAATTCTATCTTCTAAAGGATAAAAATGAAATAGAAAATATAAGATAAACAGTAACCCAAAAGAAGTTTATGAATAGTAACACAGAAGATGTTTTACAATTAGTATAACTTTCTCTACTGATATCAGATTTAGGTGTGTTTTAGATGGTTCGAAAGGGGAATTCAAGATCTACAACTTTCATGAAAATCTCAAAGACCAATTCTATCTTCTTAGGGGTCAAAAATGGAACAGAAGATAGGTCAAAAAGACAGAAGATAGCAAAAAGACAGAAGGAATGGGAAAATTGCTATAACTTTTCCTACAGATATTTGATTAAGGTGTTCTTTATATGGTTCGAAAGAGGACTTCAAGATCTACAATTTCATGAAGACCTCAAAACTAATTCTAGCTTCTGAAGGGTCAAAATTGGAACAGAATATAGGCCAAAAAGATAGAAGATAGCAAAACACAGAAGAAGATGACGTCATCATAGAAGAAGCAAAAAGGAAGAAGAAGAAGTAAAAAGGCAGAAGAAGCAAAACACAGAAGATGATGACGTCATCACAGAAGAATTAAAAACATAGAAGATGCAACTTCACTCTTGAACATCTTCCCTTATAAAGGCCATAACTTTCAGCTCAGATA
This sequence comes from Erythroxylum orinocense, assembly GCA_025531955.1. Lineage (NCBI taxonomy): Eukaryota > Viridiplantae > Streptophyta > Magnoliopsida > Malpighiales > Erythroxylaceae > Erythroxylum > Erythroxylum orinocense. The sequence continues at coordinate 31,878,797 of JANZLX010000005.1, forward strand.
TCCAAAATTTTCATAGTATATACCGTTGGAAAGATAAAAGAAAGATATATAACTTCAAGAAGGCAACTTTGACAAAATCTATCTAGATCAATCCCAAATTTTTCCCTAATGTTTGAAGATGAATTTTACATTTATCGACTAATGTACTGCACTCAATTCTCAACTTCATGACAAATTTTGAGATTTGTAGAGACAAAATTTAAATTTGATGTCTAATAAGAAATGTATCCATATATTTCTAGTTTAATCCAAATTAAGAATCATCTTGTTTGGATAACTAGAGAAAAAGTTGTGGCTAAAAGACTGAAGCACACTTAGTGAACATTTTCCGAATCAACGACCACTTTTGTTTCCAATATCACAACTCATACCAAGATCACTCTTTCAACTCTCTCTACTTCTCATTTTCAATAAAATCACATTTAAAAACAATCATACCTGGAAGTTGTTAATGAATGCATGTACACTTATTTTTGTATGTGCAAAGATTCAAATTCACATCCATGTATGCTGACATGCTGCTGGGCATGAAATGTACATTTTCTAACTCTCACATAGCTATTCTCTCCATTTTTAAATATAGGTTTTAACCCCTAATGTGGGGACGGAAAGTTACATTTAATGTTCGCTATGATTTGCATAAGACCAGACATTGCACATGCAATAGGAATGGTTAGTCGTTACATGGCAATCCTAGTCGAGAACATTGGTGGGCTGTAGAGAGAATCCTAAGATATATTAAAGGGATCTCAAATGTTGCTCTATATTATGAAGGATCTAAATTTATTGTCAAAAGATATCTTAATTATGATTTTTCAGGCAATCTTGATAAAAGAAAATCCACTACAAGCTGTGTGTTTACTATTGCAAGAGGAGCTGTGAGCTAAGTGTCTAAACTATAGACAGTTGTAGCATTATCTACAATATAAGATGAGTATATGACTACACAAGCTTGCAAGAAATCGATCTGGATAAAAAGGTTTTAGAGGAGCTTGGGCACCTATAAGAAAAAATCTCTTTGTATTGTGATAGTCAGAGTATCTTGTATATTGTAAAGAATTCAACTTTTCATTATAGAACTAAACACATAGGAGTCCAATATCACTTTGCTCATGAAGCGGTGGAAAATGGAAGTGTCAACATGCAGAAAATTCACACAAAAGAGAACCTAATTGATGCACTAACAAAGCTAATCAACACTGATAAATTCATAAGGTGTAGATCCTTGTATGGCTTGGAAGAGACGTAGACAACAGAGAAATGGCTAGATAGAAATAACGATATGGAGATTGATTGATCCTCAATCAAATCTCCAAGCAGGTGATTGTTGGCTTAAATCTCATATTGCTAAAGAGAGAACATAATAGCCTCCGTTAAAACTATATAAAGAGGCATATGTTTAAGGTTTTACATATCTCAAAAATCTCTTTCCCATAACCTTGTATATAATTCTTGGTGTAGACTGTGAGAACTTCCTCTTGTAATATTGTTTTCTATGGTGGAAAGTTTTCTATTCTTGCCATGGTTTTTCCCATATTAGTTAAGGGGGTTTTCATGTTAAACCTTGTGTATCCCTTTTATCTTAATTTTTTTTATTGGTGTGTTTGCTCTAATCGGTTGAGTCTATCTCCTAACGTTATCAACTCTAAAACTATACAAGTCAGGGGACAACTTTTTCTTCTTGAACACAACAAAGTTTCTTGCTTGCTAGGTATAATAAAGATAGGTATAAAAGCCAATAGTTCTCATCCTAAACAGTGATAACTCCTTCTTCCTTTCTTATTCAAACATCTTGTCATTTATTAAAATCAATACGTAAAAATTGTGTACCAGTCTTGCTTATCTTAATTTGCAGGAATTATTTGGGATATGAACATGTAACGAAAAGATGTTGTGGAGACTCCTCAACTTGTGATAAGAGGGGCACACCCACTTTCAATATCATATCAAATCTTCTTAACATGTCCTTTGTTTTAATCCTCTGTTGGAAAACCCTCCAAGAAAGAAAAAAAAAAGGGTACTTTTAGTAGGTTACATCGATGTCAAACTATAACACTCCAGGTAATTAAGGTTTTTCTGTCTATCAAGGAGCTTGGTTCTAATTTTCCAAAATTCTACTCCTTCAATTTGTGATTTTTAGTCTATTTAACCCATGAGAATGCATTAGGTTGATTTAGTGCAAACAAAACTTTGCCAACACAATTTTATTCCAAAAGAAGAAATCTTTGAAGTTTAAACCTCCTTGTTATTTTGACATATATATGGTTTTCGGTGCTACCGGATTCTTTCCAATTTTCTTTATGCAGAGCTAATTAAGTATAAAAAATTTTGCATATTGCTTTCAGTTTCTCCAGTACTATATGTGGCATAGGGAAGTTGAAGGACCAGAATCTTTCAATGTTAAATAAAACAATATATATAAAGTATTAATAGAGAACTATTTTACCGTTTCTTTACTTTTTTTAATGTTCTTTCTTTTTGTGGCAAAAAAATAGATATTACACTAATAATATATTTTGTTTGGAAGAATAGACACCATGAAAAAGCCGTAATTAGGACTTGTGACTTGAGAAGAGAAGACGGTTAAATTTAGATTAAAACGAAGACAGGTATAGTATTACAGGTAGATTATAAGTACGTAGGGGTACATGATTTAGATATCACATGTAGTTTTTTTATTTTTTTTCTATACCTGTCGTTATAAACCTAGAGAAACGAACAAATTGTAAACCTTGAATCATGTGGAATTGTTCAGTCATACAATCGGTAAAGAGTAGGCTTCAATGCTAAGTACACAGAGTGCCATCCATTCTGAGAAGGGTGGACTAGATCCCAAAAGAATGTCATTTCAGGTTGCTTGCATATGACATACCCCTTTCTTTCCTCTTCTTCAACCCCATATGAGTCTTTCTTTGTCAAACATGGCGTCAACGGATTCTTGTACTCCGAAGAATTCCCTGCCACCAGGTAGAAGTAGTACGCGTAAATATATTTGTTGGTGTTTGATATTAGCAAGTAAAGAAAAACTACCGTTGCGAGAGGCGTTTGATTAGATCGGAAGCACAAGAATATCGCAGGATAAAAGTTACCCGCTTTGTGTCTCAGTCGGTCCATCGCCCACATGAATGTGCTATACGCATCCAGAATTATGAAATCAGATTTCATGCTTTTCTTGTTCAAATTATCCACAGCTAACCGCAGTAGGTGGTTGTGGAATTTAGAGCCCGAGTTGAAAATTTTATCGCAGTCCTGATACGAAAGTTTTACTGTATATTCGGGCAAGCATCCCAATGGCCCTATTGATAAAACGACTATTTTTTCAACTCCCAAATCACGAATGCGCTTTAGGTTCTTGGCTAGCTGCTTGATAACTTCTTTTGTGAAAGCTGGCATGTCCTGTCAAAAGAAACTGTCAGCCTAACATTAACAAGATTACAAACTACTGTAAGATTATTATAAATAAAAAAAATTCTTAAGCAAATCTTCACCCTATTGACACTAGAAAAAAAAACTTTAAGATTCTTCAAGCTTAGATCATTTAACTAAGATATGTTGATTGTTTTTAACTTATAAATAAATCAGTGAACCAAGTGTTGTATCCATTATTATCCTCCTCTTCCAAGTATTCTAACAAATTGAAGAATTTACAATCACCTATCTCACCAAGCTGTACCGAACACATGTCTAACTCTTCAAAGTTACATCTACCAAATCATAATTTATATTTTCCATTTCTTTTGCAATACGAGTTGAGTGGATTGACTGGGTTAGGCAAATATAGCTCACTTCTAAGAATTCGCAATGCAGCTCAACTATTATCCTACTATAACAACATAAAAATAAACAACTCGCTTACCTTTAATGTGCCATTCTTATATTGTACATAGAAACCATAGTCGTTGCCTGAAGCAGACACCAGTGCAACAGATGACTGTAGGTCGAGTTTTGTGTAAACATTTTGTTGAAGTAGCTGCTTTAACTGATCGATTTGGGTTGTCATATTTGGCCCTTTCACCCATGTATCAAAAACGCCAGTCCCTCCATGAGCAAAATTCATGCCACCCTCTGCTTGCCTCCCGTTTGAGTGCTTTAGCCATTTGTACGGTAATGGAGTCTGATTGCCGAGAAATGAAGCTGCAATTTAATAAGCAATTACTTTCAGCAATCTCAGAAATCTACGTAGATATTCTTAACAGTACAATGCTTCGAAAAGGAATAGAAAAATACGAAATTATATATACCCGTGATTTGTATTTATATATCAACCCTAGAAAACCATGTACCTGAGATATAAGAAACTCAATTTATGGTATATCTGGATAAACAAACGTCTAGCTCCTTATATGTGAAAAAAAAAAATCGACAGAGTGATGTGTGACTCCTGGTGGATCGAAAGATAATTTTTCTATCTCCTTCCTACCAAGTCAATCAGATGATGACCTATTAGTTTACTAGCATTTCATTAAAACCGTAATTAACAATTTTCCCGGGGTAACTTATGATGACTCAACTAAGAAATGAAAATAAATCCAAGGTAAACTAAATGAGGGCCGTCCTCCAATACCAACTTTAATTTCAGTTGAGATGATACAGAATATTAGGATAAATACGTAAAAAAGTCAAAGGAGACTGCGGACCTATGTAATCAGTGAGGACGCGACCATCGGAGAAGCGACCACTTGGTTTACCAGGAAAAGTGAACCCGTAAGGTTCAAGCCATGAGCCTGAATTCTTATCCCAGTTTCCCGTGTCCGCATAAGAATCTCCGAAAGCAAAAAGCTTCAAGGAACCATGAGTGTGATCAGTGCTGTTGTGAGATACCTGTGCCGTTTCTATGTCGTCATGAGTATGAGATCCATCAGCTTGAAGGGGAACAATAATAAAACACTTAGCAAGTGATACCAAAACTTGATAGCTAAGGCTTAAAGGCACAACAAAAGCTGGAAATTGGCCTACCTATGCGGATGGTGATAAGGGAAAAGATGGCAATAAGGAAGAAATAGGATTGCTTCTCCATTGAAGAACAATACTGGGGGAACCTTTCTTTTATGTTGGTGTAATGTTTGTGATAGCAATATTTAACAAAGACATCAACATATTTATGGTATTTGGCGTTACCTTCCAAATCCTCATCAAATGAACTAGAACTTTATTCACCCTATTGACAGCCAACCAAGGAAAAATGGAACTTGTTTTTTTTTTTTTTTTTTGCATTTACTTAATTTCCGCTGCAATGTGCTTATATGAAATACAAGCTACTCATTCCTGCACTCGATTGAAATGTCCCTTTTGAATTTTAATCATTACTAGACGTGATACAGGATCAGTCATTTCTTAGTCAAGATTTTGGTTGCATGTGGTTGTGGGGTGTACTGATAAGAAACTACTCAATTACAACAACCAGCATATTAACATTGATAAAAGTCTTAATGTGTTACTTACCCAAAGGAAAATTGAAGAGTTTAAAATGACAAGCAAACTAATAATACAACCAAAAATCATGATGTTTTTCTAAGTAAAATATCGATTAACTGAAGTTGCATTTGAAAATACGTTTTACAATAATATCACTTGTTGATAACCATAACATAGAGTTGAAGCTTACTATATTTAATTTATATAAAAATTTGAACTCAATGTACAGGTGTAGTTCTTAATGATTTAAATTGTACTTTTGTTAATTAATAAGCATAAAATAAAATTTGGTTAGGATTGGAAATAAACCCTTGCTAAACGTTCGTTTCTTGCTAAAAATATGAAACTCTTTCAATATAAACTTGATATATAAATGAACATTTCTCAAAGTTTAAAGCTCATATAATAAATAAAACAAGTCATAACTAATAAAAATTATGACTTCCAAAAAATAAGAGTATATATTTGTTAAAGAATTTCATAATATGCTTATTTTAGAATCGATTACAGTGATCTATTACAAATACTACGTAAAATACTAAAACTTCCTTTTTAACTAAGATTGAGTTACAAAATTTAAACTCATCAACTGGCTTGGTATTGTTTAGAATATTTCAAATTGAACAAAGTCCAGCTAAAAATTTAGATGAAATAAATTTGAACAAAACGAAGATTAATATGGCTCCTTTTACATCATAGATTTGGTATAAGCGAACAATATATGCTGAAGTATAATATGTATACGGAAAAACATGCAATAAGCCTTCACAAATCAATTAGGAAGAAAGTGAAAAACAAGAACTATATGCGTAGTCAGGGTGAAAATGAGTTAAAAAGAAACTCTAAAAACAATATAGATAGAGACTAGATTGTTTTTAGAGTGGTTCCTAAATGATTTAGAATTTCTTTATATTAACTACGGATTAGGAAGCATTGTTCAGTAACGAAGAAATGGCAGAACTGACAAAAATATTTGGATTCAAATATTACACTCAGAAAAATGGTGAAGTAGAAGCATTCAACAAATTAGTGATAATTGAGATTATTGAAAGTGTTATGTTTGCCTCAATTTTGTAAGTTAGCCTTCATCTCACATCGTTTGTGGAAATAGGCTTTAAGTCTTTGGTCTCTTATATATATGGTCCTTATCTCATATTGGATATACAACATAACCTTTTGTCTTTAACTCCTATATAAAGAGTCTAGTCATGGCTTTTAGATATAAGTTAGTACTTGGTGGAGGCTAGTAATACAAGTGTTTAACTATCTTATTTGTAAAAGAGCTTTTGTACTCCTCCTTCATAGTGAAGATTTTTCCTAGCTTGCCGCTCGAGGTTTTTCCCCATGTTTGGGTTTTCCTCGTAAGTTCCTGTGTCCCTTTTACTTTGTGCTTGCATTTAAATTCTTGCTTCCAATAGGTGTTATTTCGCTATTGTTTTCTATCCGCTTTCTTTGTCGATATAATTCCTTTAGGTTGTAGCCATCATAACAAATTGGTATCAGAGCAGTGATGGCTTCAACATCAACAAAGTTAGATATTTTATCACTCACGTATAGCACAAAGTTTTCTATGTGGCAAATCAAGATGAAAACAATCCTTATTAATCTTGATTTGGATGAGGCACTACTTGGGATAGAAAAGATGCTTGGTTCAAACCTAGAGAAGGAAAAGAAGAATTTGAAGGCGCTCACTCAAATTCAACTGCACTTGTCGACAAAGATTCTTCAAGAAGAAAGGAGACAACCGCTGCTAGTTTATAGTTTAAGCTTGAATCACTTTTCATGAAAAAGAGTTCAGCAAATCACTTATACACTAAGTCCATACTGTATTCACATAAATTACCATAAGATAAGTCTTTTAAAGTACATCTTGAAGAATTCACAGAGATTATCAATGATTTAGAAAATCTTGATGTTAAGACCGATAATGAGGATTTGGCTATGCTTTTATTATATAATCTGCCACCATCATATAATAGTTTCTGTGGGCATCATGCTTTATGGAAAGGATAATATTACCTTAGATGAAGTTTGTTCTAGTTTGTTGGCTAGAGAAAGAATGGACACTTCAAAACATGAGGAAGATGGAGAAGGTTTATATACAAGAGGTGGATTGATTGAAAGGAACAATTAAAGAAGTTTGCAAGTGAGGTCCAAATCAAAACATCAGATTCTCTGCTACAACTATTGTAAGAAGCAAGGTCATATTAAGGATAATTATCTCAAATTGAAGAAAAAGAATCAAAAAGGAGACAATGGAGGCAAGAACAAGCAGAAATCATCAGATGAGGCTAGTGTTGCCACCCATAAAGATTTCTTTGCTCTAGTGGCTGATGCCACAAAGAAGAGTGCAGAAGTTCATGTGATAGCAAATGTTGATAATGACCAAAGTCACGAATGGATCATGGATTCAACTTGCTCATTTTATTTGACTCCTCACAAGGATTGGTTTCACATATATGAACCACTCAATCAAGGAGTAGTAATGTTGGAGAATGACAACACTTGTAGGATTGAGGGCATAGGAAGTATAAAAGTTTGGATGCATGATGGGATCGTGAGGACATTATCAAATGAAAGGCATGTCCATGATATGAAGAGAAATTTGATCTCTTTAACAACCTTAAAAGACAATGGCTGTGAGTTCGTCTGAAGGAATGGTTCACTGAAGATCATCAGAGGATCACTAATAGTCATGAAGCTATCAGAAAGGGAAACTCTACATTTTGAAAGGCAAGATTGTTGGAGGTTAGTCTGCAGTTACTGAATCATCTATGGCTAATAAAGAAGTAACAAAATTATGGCATATACAGTTAGGCCATATAGCGAGAGAGGCCTTTCCAAATTAAGTAAGCAAGGACTACTTGGAGACTAAAAGGTTAGTAAACTAGATTTTTGCGAACATTGCTTATTTGGTAAATAAAAGAAAATTTCTTTTATTACTTCGGCAAAACACAATACTCAAGGAACTCTTGATTACATCTATGATGATGTATTTGGGCCATTTTGTGAGGCATTTTTTAGTGGTGCTCGTTATATAGTCACTTTCATTGATGATTTTTCAAGGAAAGTTTAGGCATATTTCTTAAAGCATAAAAGTGAAGCCTTTACTTGTTGGACCCCATCTCCAAGGCCCAACATTCGAACACGTATCGACCGCAAATAGGGGAAAACCTCAATTAGGAAATTTGGATTGGCTTTTTAATATAATTGTTCCCTTGATTCTAACGATTCCAACGCCACTGGAAACGCTCAATTTGAATTAGAAATGAAGAAGTTATGCTTAAAATACTATCTTAAAGAAACAATGAAAACTGACCCTCTACTGACTTCAAGTCGAAAATTGAAAACTTTAGAGGCTAAATTAGCGATCGGTTCCTTCATAAGACTTGTAGATTTATGTCTCTAATTTAATTTAAAACAAGAATCACCTCGATCCGAGCTCCATAGCTCCAGATATCTTAAAATTAGTAAAGTATGTTCAGACTTTGTCAACTGATCATCATACTTTATTTCAAACCACCTTTTTCAATTTAAAAACAATACTGATAAATCAGGTGTGGAAAGATAGAAAAATATCTTAAAAATCCATCACTTCGAAAAAGGGGTCAATCGGAGGTCTACACACAAAGTTATGGCCAAAATAAGGAAGAGGGGTCGATCAGCCAGAAACCGACCCCAATGCTAGCAGGCGCGCGGCATGGGCGAGCGAGCGAGCGCCTGGCCGACCTGACCCGCAATCCTACCTATCTGACTTCTAACCCTCATAACTTTTGACTCCAAGCTCCAAATCAAGCACGATTTGTTTCGTTGGAAAGATAGAGGAAAAATCTACATTTTTCAAGAAGGGCTCACAAGCAAGCTCGGACTCTAAAGAAATAAAAAAATTTACACTAAGACCGATTGACTTGCTCTCCACAAACAGTACCGGGACTTAAAAATACCATAACTTTTGACCTCGAGCTCCAAATTTAGCAAACTTAGTGTCTATGAAAAGGTAAAAAGATTATCTACAACATTCATGAAGATCACTGACCTAAACTCCATCTCTATAACAAAAATGGACTCAAAGCTTCTGCTAAAGATCTGTCATTTAGACAGCACCTGCATTTAATTCCAACGACTCACACCTACCAATCAACACATCAAAATTAATTCATAAAACATCCTGGAAGAGCTCTACATCTCGCCTAGCACTCTCAAGGAGTCTAAATGATCCCATTCATCCTATAACAACCCAGAAATTGGCTGAAAGCACAATATGATCAAAATTTCAAAAACTCCCACAGCTCATAAATCTTAGTAAATGTTCCAGCGAGCTCTCCCAAGCAAAAATCAACAAATAAAAGGCTCATACACAGATCACAAATCAGAACAATCATACGAAGAAGAGAGTACTAGAGCTCTCATGCTCTTTTCCAATCATAAAGGTTCATGCATAGCTTTGGATACATATCGGCATATTCATCAACGAATAGCACAAAATACAAAAGATGAGATGCTCAATGATCGATATGCTTACAAAGCTACTCCAAAAGCTAGTTACTAACTTAATACAAAAGTGTCTAAGATTCTTGGAGTTATGCCCGATGTCTTGCAAGGTTCAGCTCTCAACTTGAGTTTGCACCTGAGGAGGGAGAATGGGGTGAGCTAACACG
>JANZLX010000005.1:31898415-31910491 GCA_025531955.1 Erythroxylum orinocense
CTTAAGTGATCTTCCCAAATTGTCCTTATACAATCTTATTCCTTCAATTTAACTAACACCATACAATACTCTAACTTTATCTTAATTTCTCCATTTAAGAACTTCTAATTCCATCAATCTAAACAATAAAATCCTCCAACTTTTTACATTCTAATTAAACCCTAACCAAAAACAAATAATTAATCAAAACCTCAAAAATAAATTTGAAAACATGTTTATTCAATAAAAAAAATTCAGGGGCCAACAATGTGTATCTTTTGGGTACTGTTCATCTTGCGTTGTCTGGTCCAATTTTAACCCTTTAAATGACAGAATCTATCTTCAAGGTCTTCATGAAAGTTGTAGATCTAGAAGTCCTCTTTCAAATTATCTAAGAATGACCTTAATCTAATATCTATAAGGAAAGTTATGCCAATTGTCCCGAGATAGGTTCAATATGATTAAGAACAAAATCTTGTTTGATTCTTTCGGCCATAACTTTGTTATCTGACCTCCTAATGAGATGGTTCTTATCTCTGAGTAAACTAGAGACATAGAACTACATATTATTTGAAGGAATTAAATTTTAAGTCAGTCCCTAAGACTTTCAAATTCTAGATGGAAGTTGAGTATAGTGTACTATTTCAATTTAATAACAGTCCAAAAATGTTTATGCTATAACTTTCAGATTTTTGAACCAAATGGAATGATCTTGGTGTCATTAGAAACTTAAGACAAAGAGGAAACAAACGTTCTGAAGGAATCAATTTGTAATTCTGGTTTGAGGTTTCCTAAAATCTGTGCGGAAGGACAAGAAAATGAGCTTATTGTTTATGCTTGACTGGTGTAGGCACGCCACCTTTGTGGGATCACGACTAATGAAGGTTCATGGAAATAACCCTATAGGATAATACGCTCACGTTCTATGACTCTAAATGTTGGACTTCAAAAACAGGGTCCAACAGTTATGATATCAGAGCAAGAGTTTGGTTCCGAAAACGGGATCCATCATTGATGCTTGCCTTTCACTCTCATCTGTTTATAGTCTCCTTTTAGTCTCTATTCCTATTATTACTTGAAAAAAAATGCTAGGAAGGGGTATGTCTTCTTCCTTCTATGTGCTCAATACCTTTTCAATCCCCTCACGCTCCTCTATTTCCTTAACCATTAACAATTGAAATTGTTTCCTCTTACATTTGTGGCCGGGAACATATTGTTTGTCACACTAAAAGCAAAAGCTCTTGTCCTGCTTATCATCAAATTCCTTAATGTTCATCGTTTTGTTTGATGTGGGTTCCTCACAATTTTCACTTTGAAAGGAATCCTTGGAGTCTCTAGTAGCGACAATAGGCCTTTATCCTCATGTTGTTTTTCTTGACCTTTGGAATGCATAAGTTCCCTTCTCCCACTGTTTGCTACACTTAATCCCACTACATTATGGGTTACCTTTTGGCTATACGAGATCACAATAGTTTATATCACCATTTCTTATCTCTTGATGAGTACATAGGCTTATTGGAGACTTTAAGGATCCAGTGGTTTAACCATTAGCCCCAGTTTCAACTTAAGTCCTTTAACGAATAATGTTATGAGGTATTCCTCTATAAGCGCCAGTTTATTGGAATGTTTATCGAACTGTGCAAAATATTCCTAGAGTGTTCCTTCTTGACATAACTCTTTGAAATCCCCCACAGGGTCCTCAAATATTTCTTCATCGTCACAGCAAAACTTGAACGATGAGAAGAAGAAGAAAGAAAATATCTATATTCACATTACTTTCTCTAAAACATACTAGTTATAATGTATGATAAAGGAAGAAATCCCAACAATTAATCTTACATCTGTAATTAGGAGTCTAAGAATATATTTACACTTGTACAATCCTAACAATTCTGGAGAAAAACTGCAACACTACTCCTCAAGTCGGTGCATAGATGTCATGACATGCTCAACTTGCTAAGAAATTTTAAGAACATATGATTTAAAACTACATAGGTAAGAATGTCAGCTAATTTATCCTCATACCGAATCCTAGGCAACTCCACAATTTTTTCATCTAACTTTTTATTAATAAAAAACCTGTCAACTTTAATATGCTTTGTTTGATCATGTTGGACAGTAATGCTTCAACCCGTACAATGATTTCTTCAATTTTCAAAGCTTTTTACTCTACCTTTCTGCTACCATACAACATGGTGAAAGTTGTAAAAAGATTTCTTCAAACAAGTCACCAGGCAAAAAGGTATTCTTTACAACAAATTGTTGCAAAGGTCAATCCAAGTTTGCAACTAGGAATAACAATACTTAACAATATTGATTTTAGCTATGAGAGCAAATATCTCTGTGTAATGAATCTCATAGGTTTGGGTATATCCCTATACCACTAATCTTGCTTTGAAACTTGCCATTTGCTTTATACTTTATAGTGTAAACACATCAACATCTAACTACCTTCTTTCCTGGTGGGAATTCAACAATTTCCCAAGTTCTATTTTTTTTTTTTTGTAAAAAGTTCATTTCCTCATTCATTACAGGTCTTCACTTAGGAACATCTAAAGCTTCTTGCACACTGTTAAGAACAACTACAACAAATAATTGATTTACAAATGACTTATTTGATTCCTAACAAATTATTATTTGACACATAATGACTCATAAGATATTTAACTTTACTTGAAATTTCAAGTTCAATGTAGGCTCAAGAAAACCTCCAGTAAGACACTCTAGTAATTGTTTTCTGGGTGGCTCAAGGTTAGGAACATGAACGTCCTCAATAAAATATTGGTGTGGTATATTAATGAGAGTCCCAACTTTTACACTTAATGGACCAACATCCTACTCTTTAGTAGTTCCTTCTTATTCAATATCCTCTTATTCAATAGTCGCTTCCTACTCCTCTTCATGTTCCAAATTATTATTATCACCATCACTAACATCATTACCATATGAAAAATGACAGACACTTTCACACTCCCCCTAAATTTCATAAATTAAGAGTCCAAATTTCCTTCTTGTACTCTCCCTATAGTTCAAACTCAGAGAAATACATTGTATATTCATGAAAAACTACATCCATTATGATGAACATATGTTTAGTTGGAGGATGATAACACTAATACCATTTTTGGTATGTCACATGCCTAAGAAAAACACACCGTAGGGCTCATAAAGTTAGCTTATTGCATTGATGCTCATGGATATGCACAAATGCTGCATATCCAAAAATATGAGGAGGCAAATTTGGTATTGTTGGAGTAGCTACAACATTAGTGGGAACCTAAAATGTGTTTGAAATTCAATAGAGCAAGAAGGTGTTTGATTAATTAAATATTCAACAAAAGAAAAAGCTTCTCGCTTGTAAATCAACGGTATATGAACTTGAATTAATGAGGCACAAACAACTTTTAGGAAATGTCAGTTTTTCCTTTTGGCTATCCCATTCTATTAAGGTGTATCCATACAAGTAGTTTGATTAGTAATACCTTGTTTCCAGATAATGTTTCAATTAAAAGCTCTGATATTCTCCACCATTATCACTATAAAGAAGTAGAATATGTGTATTGTACTGAGTTTGAATGATCTTATCGAATTTCTGGAACAATAAATTTACTTAACTCTTGGATTTCATTAACCACAACCAAGTCATCCTCATACAATCATAAATAAAAGTAACAAACCAATAAGACTCACCCAAAGTTGGACTTTTGGATGGACCTCATACATTAGAGTGAATAACCATAAAGGGCAAGGGACTTTTATTTAACATTGATGGAAACGAATTTGAATTACATTTTGCAAGTTTATAAACATTAGAAAGAAAACTGGAGACATCAATTTTTCAAACAAGCAAGGAAATAAATTTTTGAGATATCCAAAGGATGCATGGCCCAAATGTCGATGCCACAACTAGAGTTTAGATTTAATTTTATCCACCTTTGAGTCACCCACGAAAAAAACTTGATACAACTTATCTAAACTCCTTGACATTAGGTCTAGATAATACAAATTCCCTCTCCTAATACCACAACCAATTGTTTGCTTTATTTGGATGTCCTTAAAGAGACAAAAGTTAGGACAAAAAAAATACAATGCACGATAAGATTATTATTATTTAAGAAACAAACAATAGGTTATAATCCAATAATTGAAAAACCAAAACAGAATTCAAATTTAGAGTATTAGTAAGAGTTAAAGACCCTTTCCTAACAATTGGGGCTTTATTACCATTGGCAATAGAAACAAATTTTTATAAGAACTAATAACCTGTCTAGAATCAAATGTCTTATCCATGTACAATTAGAAACAGGTGCAAAAACATTAGAAGTCTTATCACCATTATTAGTGACTTTTACTAATGCAAAAGTCTTCTTAACAACATCATCATTGGTTTTGGTCTCAGTAACAGTAACAGTAACAGTTGAAGTCTTCTTCGAATTCTTCTTTCAGGGTGCTTGAGTATGGTCCCACCAATCTAGATATCCTATAAGTTCATAGTAACTATGTTTACTATGTAGCACCCCCTTATCGCAGGGTACCCACCGAGACACCCGGAGATCATTCTGGTACATATCCTACGATAAGGCCGAGCTACGATCAATCACTAAATTCACTTCATATAGCATCATATCATTACTTGCTTATAAGACATCAATAGAAAAAAAACCGCAATATTATTTTTTTAAAACCAACTTTTTCCTCATCTCATTTCTATAAAATCGATAGTCTACATTATCTTTCAACCTTTACAACAAGTACATCTACAAAATCTAGTACATAAGTACTATATGAATGAGGAAGATATGTACAATCTAACTAAGCCATCCAAAATCCCAACTGACCGACCTTTGAGCCATGACTCCTCTTGCTAAAATATAATATACACGACTGTAAAGCCTCTCAGTAGCTAGAGTCATCCCTCGGTCCTGAAAAGACAACGTTGCAATTTTGGTGAGTTTTACGAACTCAATGAGGTAACCATCATTGATGGTTCATTCAATTCATGCATCACATTAATAAACGTAGCATAATATTCACCACATTGCATATTCATAATATATCATGTTGTTCATACAAAACACGCATCAATTATCATTGGCAATGCACGTGAGACTCGCTTTCGTTTATTATTGTTGTTATGATCGAGTGCCTTTTTACTTTCTCATCCTTTCATGGATGTCGAGCTTTGTCGTATCACGTCCCACATCCCTTAGTGGATACCGGGGACAGTCGCACTCGAGCCCAAGGCTCTATTCACATTCCGAGCTTTAAGCTCTTTGTCCTGGCGACTCCGGTCATAACTTCCCTTATCTTACATGTATTCATGTAATGAATGTTTCACATAACACAACCTCAGTCAATCACTTGGATACACATTCACATTTAGATCACGTTCATCATCGGACCTTAGTTCGGCATTCAGTAGAAATGCTGAGCACACTTTTGCATTCACATGCATATTTACAATTTTCACATTTGGAAGCACTTATTTCGTCATGTTCACATATAAGGAGCACTAAAATAACTCATTCAACACATATTCTAAAGCAAACAATTAATTGAGTGAGACCGTCTAGGTTACTCACTAGTTGCTCCCGAAGCTAATGCCTGGAAGATCTAGCAATGTCTGAAGGTTGATGTTCCAGTTGCTCCTCTATGACAAATAATATACACAATATCACAACTTGCACAATGAGAAGCATTCAATAATGCATATGTATGGCATGAATTATGTATAATGCATGTTCATAATAATCCCAGGAAATTTTCCATTTGAAACTTTAATATTTTAGAGACTGATTTAGATTCCAATTTCTTCGTACCATTTGTAGCCCCATGTCTCTAGTTTACCACAAAACAAAAATAATCTCATTTGGGTCAGTAGAACTCTAGGAATCATCAAAATACTAAAGTAAGCTTAGTAGGTTAACACCAGTTCATATTCTTTAAGAGTACACTCACTGTACCCGTCCCACTCTTTTCACTCAATCTTCCTTCATTAATTTCAGATAGCTATGATTCTTGGAGGAGATATAGATCAATGTCTTACAAATCTAATGGTTCAAGAATCAAGTCATTTGGATGTCTAGAGAAGAAGTTATGACCAAAAAAATATATCATGTTCATCTCTTTACTCGTATTGTACATACCTTGGTGCAATTGTCATAACTCTCACTACAGATGTCAGATTAACTTCATGTTTGGACTATTAGAAAGAGAACTTCTAGATTTACAACTTTTATGAAGACATCAAAGGTCAATTCTATCGTCTAACTTCTGTATCGTCTCACTTTTGCATCGTCTACTTTCTATCGTCTGCTTTTCTTCCGTCTACTTTCTATCGTCTGCTTTCTATCGTCTGTTTTTCTTCCGTCTACTTTCCATCGTCTGCTTTCTATCGTTTGCTTTTCTTCCGTCTACTTTCTATCGTCTGCTTTTCTTCCGTCTACTTTTTATCATCTACTTTCTTCCGTTTGCTTTTCTTCCATCTACTTTTTATCGTCTATTTTCTTCTGTCTACTTTTTATTGTTTACTTTCTTCCATCTGCTTTTATATCGTCTACTTTCTTCCGTCTGCTTTTCTATCATCTACTTTTTATTATCTACTTTTCTTCTATCTACTTTTTATCGTCTGCTTTTTATTGTCTGCTTTTCTTCCGTCTACTTTCCATCGTCTACTTTTTATCGTCTGCTTTTTTCTGTCTACTTTCTATCGTCTACTTTCTCCCGTCTGCTTTTCTATCCAGAACGTCTCCACTTATAAGGATCATAACTTTTGACTCTGATATCCAAAATTTTCATAATATATACCGTTGGAAAGATAAAAGAAAGATTTACAACTTTCCAGAAGGCACCTTAGCTAAATTCTCTTTATATAAATCCCAAATTTGCCCCTAAAGTCCGACGACAAACTTTCCACTCCCATACCAATGTACTGCACCAAACTCTTAACTTCATGAAATTTTAAGACTCTTAGAGATAGAAGTGAAATTTGATGTCTTCATAAGAAATGTAGCCATACGTTCCTAGTTTAATCCAAATTAAGAATCATTTTGTTTGGACAACTAGAGGAGAAGTTATGGCTAACAGACCGAAGCATACTTAGTGACCATTTTCAAGTCACTACCAATTTTATTTCTAAATCTTTCCTTATCACAACTCATACCAATATCACTCTTTCTACTCCTCATTTTCAATAAAATCACATTTAATATCATTTATACCCAAAAATTGTCAATTAATGCATGTACTGCTCTTTTTTTATACGAAAACTTTCCATATCTATATACATATAAGCTAACATGATGCATGAATAAGAAAATGCATTGTCTTAGTTTCTCTTTAAGCTCGTTTGTACTGAAATTTCGAGTCTTAACCCTTAATATGGGGACGGGATGTTACAATAATTCCTGTCTTGCCTTCCCATAAATCTCACTTAGGCATACGTGTGTGTATATATCCACAATTTATGCTAAAAAAACCATCTGTTCAAGCTGAAAATCATCTCAATATCATCCATGCACAATTCATATTTCCTTAATAGCAAAAGAATAAGGTTTTACAAATATTTAATGGCATTCTAAGCCATATTACAACCTCATATCAAAGTCTCAAATTACAACAATTCTTAAACAAATAAACTGGGTGTGCAGCTATAACATTGTGAATTCCCAAAACCAACTCCAACTGCAAATTAAGCAAATTTGGAGAATTTCCCTTAGGCTCTTGCTCACTTGATCTCTTAGTTATCACCTGACGATGGGGTAAAAATGGGGGGTGAGCTTGAAAGCTCGTGGGTAACATTTTATAACCAAGAAAAAAGATAGGCAAAACTTTTGAAACCGTTTTTTTTTGTCATAGAAAATTTTCATAGAGTTTATAAAACACGTGTTTCTTAGGCTTTTAGCCAAAATTCACAAGTCACAAAACAAGAATGCATCAAACTTGCAAACATATCATAAGCACATAAGCATATCATGGTCACAATAGCACATCAAAATTTGTTCGGGTGGATCCAAAAGCATAATGTACTACTCATTTCCACATAATGGTCCTTTGTAGCCGTAAACAGAATATACTAACACAATCTCACATAATGGTTTTGCGTAGCCGTGAACTTATGGGAGTCCATGAAGGAGCTCCATGCCACTAGCAGGCAGGTCAACGTGCACTTGACATAACTTAGGAGACCACCACAATCCCACATAACACATATTTCTTAACTTGTAAACTTGTTGCCCAAAATGGAACTTTTCTGAAACTTGATTTTTCATAAACTTGATTTTTCTGAGAACATGATTTCATAAACTTGCATCCTTTTAAAAAGAATCATTTTCAAAACCCTTTCATAAATCATCAACACAATTTATATAACAAACATATATCACTTTCTTAATTCATTCAAGAAGCAATAAATGCAGCACTTATGATGCAATTTAAATCATTTAACTTTCTTAATTCAAAGAAAGCATTAGTTGCGTATTTACTCTATTATAAACAAGTACCCACCTTGATTTCCTTGCTTTGAGAGTTGCAGAAAATGCCTATTCTCTTTGCAAACACCCTGAGGTATCAAAGGTTCTTTCCTGTTGTATCTTTAATGTGCACTTCATGAGATGATCTAACTGAAATAGACCTTTATGACCCCCTTGGTTCTTCACCAAATGAAGAAATCTTTGGCTAAAATGGAAGCTCTTCTCTTCCTCTACCTTTTTCTCTTCTTGAGCCACCTCAAAATCTCTCTTGATAGCTAAAAAAATTGAAACCCTAGTTTGTTTTCTCTTCTTTCTCTCTTCCATTCTTTTCGTGCTTCTCTCTCTTCTGTGTTTTCTCATCCATGCATCTAGCTTCTTCTCGAATCTCCCAATTCATGTTTTCTCCTTCTCTTAAATGTAAGACCACATTTTGGTCTTGTCCTTCCAAAAATACCCCTCCTCTCCTTTGGTCTTCCTATTTTGCGCTTTCTTTCATTTTCCTTCTAACTCCTTTAACCTTCTCAAACACCATATTAACTCTAATTTAATTCAAATCTTTCCTTATATGCCTTATGTTCTTTATCCTAAAATGTCTTGTCAAAAACACCCTTGGACTTTTTTATAACCTTAACACTTTAATTCAAGCAACGCATATCATATAATCTTTCTCACATCAACATAATAATTAACTCCATAACTTTCATGAAGACCTTATAAATGATGAAAATCATACTTATTCATCAAGAAAAAAAATTGGGGGCCAACATTTCTACCCCTCTTAAATGAACTTCGTCTTCGAAATTCATACTTGACTGATCTAGGGGCAGTAGTTTACTTCCCCTTAAACTCCTTAGTTTTCCAATTTACTCCATCATTCAATTAATTTCTTTCAAATGACCCTAGTTAATGGATTCAATCAATCCCTCTATGACTTGTTCAGATATCACACCATCCTATCTATTTCCTTAATATACTTCAGATTACTCACAATTTTCCCCTTCCTGTGTCAATAACACCCATATCATATAATATCAATATTCTTACCATAATCATATGTATCACAGTGCAAATGTAAGACATCTTTTAATAGTAACACCTCTCATAACTATCTCATATATACCTATTCGTGTCAGGCATAAATAACCCTTCATTCTAGGCTAAGCACACCTTGGCACAGTGATACTCTCAAAGGTAATTTATCTTTTGTTAGATGATTCATATCAGTGTAGTGTCAGTACACTTAACTCTTATGCCTATTCTTACTATATTTCATGCCCTTGACGATGATCCTTCCAATTCATTCATCTTTCTTGAATCTCTTAAATTCTAACATTAATCAATTTCACCTATCAATAACATCTCCAATTCTGGTCTTCAACAATTGTAGGCCTTACTCATCATAATACAAAAGCGACAACTCCTTCTATCATGTACTCCTCATACAGTATTCAAATGAAATCACTAGGATAGTGATTGTGATGCTTAAAGTCAAATAGGGTTGTACTTAGATCTTATAATTCTATGAACTTCAAACTATAAGCGTTAAGTATATTTTTGATAATTAAGACTATCAATTCAAACATTCACTCACTTGATTTGACATTTTTAGTTGCTAAAAGATCATTCGGTGTATTCCTACTAGGATGTATAAGTTACATTACCATTTGTACTTGTCTAGCAATCTCTTTGCTTAACCATCTTTATTGATTTCACATACTTCTTATTTAAATAACCATGTATCATTCTTCTTATTCGAACCCAAAATTCAGATCCATTTTCAATCTCTCAATAAGATTCACAATTTTTCAATCCTCAAATTGGGTTTGGTTTATCCTTTCATATGAAACTAATCTTCAATTTCATCACTTGACTTGCCCATAATTGAACTCCACATTCTATGCTTCTTTTTTCTCTAGTTCTAATAACCTCAATATCGAATTTCTGCTTAATGTATCTGATATAACACTTAGCCTTACTTGGAATTTCTCATTTGTACAATCAGTCTTTCGGTATTTATATCAATCTTCTCAGTCTTATATTCAATTCTCTCAATTCAATGATTGCCTTCAACTTTTATAATCTATTATTGTATAAATACATCCAAGATGTTCCTACACATATACTATCTCCAAACTTTCAAAACAATCATTAGTGTAGTAGCTCTAAATCATGTATCAAATAGTCAACTCTTAGGACTTTAGTTGTCTCCATGCATATGAAATCACTTCATTATGCTGCATTGGATTTTAGCCAAATCTTTTATACAACATCAGTGCATATTATAAAATCTCCAAATCCATATGATATAATTTATATGAGTATAATTCCTCAAAATTCTATTTTCTTTCATTACTCATGCGCTTTACACGTTTTTCTTTACATATTCAAACTATTTTTCTCAACTTTTCAAATACCTTTAATGCATCATCAATTTTTTTTCTTAGATCACTTTAATCTTCAATACCATGGTGTTGTCGGGGCAATTTTTAATTAAAACAATTATTGTAAAACTCCATGTGCCCCCTAACTAGTCCTCGTAATTCCTTAATTAACTTATTCCTCAATGAGGTAACATTGTCTCACTTTATTTTCAATTTCCCAATTAACTTCCCTTCTTGAATGATTTTCTCCATTCTTTGAATTTCCTCATACCTTATGTAAAATCCCGTTACCCATGTTAGGGCCAGAGTTGTGAATAATGATAATTTGATGAGAAATTAGAAAAATGCACTTCATGCATAATTATTTGTGACATGCGCATTTTTGCACAATTATATGATTGTACATACATTCTTTGGCATTTTCTGGGTAAATTGATTTAATGAAACTTTGGATTGATTCGGACAGTATTATTATAATTTTAGTAATTTTTGCATACTTCAAATATTTTTAGAAATTGATGGTAAATTATTTTTGAGTTGAAAATTTATTTTTAGAGTCATAATTTTATGACAAAATTTTGGTGAATTTTTGGAAGTTTTCTGGGAATTCTAGGTATTTATTTGTTATAAGAATTTATAACATTGTAATTGGTTGTTAAAGGGAATATTTTATTAATAAAATAAATAAAAGGCCGCATGGACTTGTGACAAGTGGATTACATGCGAAATAACATCTGGTTGATCATAAGTCCTGCATGTGATACACGTGCTCAGTTGAACTGCTTTTAAAATCGCTGCTGTAAACTATTCTTCATTTTGTTCATCGCCTTCTCCGAGTAGCTAGTCTTCTGGAAATACCTTCTGAAACTAGTAAGTACCTTGTTGAAGTTTACTCTGTTTTACATCTCTGTTACGCATGAGTCTAGTTCTTAAGAGCCAACTTTAGTCATTTTCTTAACAGATTAGCTTCTTCATGAATTCTAAGAAGCATGCAATGTTACCTTTATAGCTGTCTGGTATCGAAATCTTGGCTGGTATCAAAATCTTCTCAACACTGTGAGAAACATCTTTTCCTGATTGGTGGAATCAAAGCTCATAGTATCGTTTGAGCTATGCTAAGGCATGAATTGTGTAAGTAGTTATATGGTGGTGCTGTGAAAGTTATGAGTTGTAAGATTAGTGATTAAATAGGTAGAAAAGAGGAAAGAAGACGCAGTAGAGAGAGAGAGAGAGAGAGAGAGAGAG
>JANZLX010000005.1:31931320-31947143 GCA_025531955.1 Erythroxylum orinocense
TGGTCTTCTAGGCTTGTTGCTTTTGATATAATAGCATAGCCCTGAAGTCAAAAGATTAAGTTATATTCTGCAAATGCGGCTGGAATTCAATATATAATCGCTAGGATTCTACTAAACAAATACACAGTATTTGAAATGCAACTTACAGATGGTTTGACTATTACGTAAATGGATTTAAATGCTGCAGCCAAGAAAGGCACCTACGATAAAGCCGTGAAAAATGAGTATGAAACTTTATCATCACGTTCACGGATGACTGTCATAATTCCCTTAATTTTAGCCAGAAAAGAATCAGAGAGGGAATAAAAGGAACTTGGAACTTTAAAAGAATGCAGAACTTAAAATCATTTCAAGAAAGGATGGAGGAAATCCAGCATATGGAGTAGAGGTACATACCCAAGATGCCCATGCCAAGCCATTGAGCAATCCCTATTCAGACAGAAGCAGTATAAGATTGTTTCTCACTTTCTTTGATAATTCATATGATCTGATGATGTCATTTAGAAGAAGGAAACTTACGAAAGCTACCGACGCAAGTAAACCCAAACTGAGTACTGCTTTATCTCCAAATATCGGATTGATAAGAGGGACCATCAAAATCTATAAGTAAGCACAGAATAAGTTGCAAAAAGGAATTTCAGAACTTGAAAAATAAACCAGGTCAGAAAATATGGACATGTATGCTATCAGTATCAGCAGTCTCCTTGTACTAAGGTGTTGAACACACAAAAGAGCCAATTAACAATTTGAAATTGCCTTTTTCCATAGAAGTAACATATTGCATAACAGGATTAAAAATAAGCACCGAAAATGATAAAAATAAATAATTAAATCTTCCTCCTTATTTTTCATTTTTTTCTCATCAAACAAGATAAACTCTTGAGAAATGACATACCTGAGAGAAAAGTTGACCAACATTGACCATCATCATAATTTCTGAATATTGATTCTTGCTAAAGCCGAATAACGATTTCAGATAATACTGCAAAAAAAGTTAAATGTAAGAAAAATAAAAATAACAAAAATGATATAAACAATGCGACCTCCTTGTTTTAAACTAGCAGTCTTCTTAACGAGTTGATCAGCTTTATGATAATGACTTGTATGTGCCTTAATAGTTAAACCATCCACATCTACAGCATTTATATGCAATAGACCAAGAAAATGAAGATAAAAAAAGATAAAAACACAAGGTGATGGTTGATTTTTGTACTCTTTGGCCATAGTAATGTCTAATGTTTATGCAGTATGCTCCTGTCGAAAGTTTGCATGGTGAATGAGGGGAAAGTCAATTGAAAAATCTCCAACACTCAATCTAAACGACGAGTAATAATGCATTGTTATCAAAACACAAGAACAGGGAAAATGGTCAAAATATAATTTAATTTAGTTCAGACAAGTACAGAATGAGCTTACAAATAAGACATTGCTGATGCCAGACATTCCCAGCTCATAGAAGAAAGAAACAAAAGAAATGCCTCTAAGTGTATGGCTGAAAAGATAAATTGAACTTATTAGCCAAATTGATTAAATAGGAAGGAGAAACAAAACCAATTCAAAGGTAATTCTTCAGAACTAGATCACATCTTTTAAGTTCTCAAAGCAAATGTACCTGTTTAAGACTATTATTGTAGTATCTTTCATTGAACCATATCGTGTTTGCAAAATCTTAATAGAGTTATTCCAAAAGGTTGAATTGTGATCTCTCCTTGGACTCCGCCTATTTGTTTCAACTAAAAACAATTGGATATAAACTGGACATAAGGTGAAGAGAGCAACTACTACCTGGAAAATGAAAATGGATCTTCATCAAAGTGAAGCTATGAAGGTATCAATTGTAAGGAAAAGTTTAGAAACAAAAGTACATAAGATATATAAGATAACAGGCCCCATGAAATAGATATCACTAACCAGAAAAATATACTTTGCAGGTAGAAATCGTGCTATAACATTTCCTAACAGATGTGAAGCAGAAAAGATGCCCGTCACCCAACTAAAAGCTGTAGCTCTCTTCTCTTCTTTGACAAAATCTGCCTACCAAATGAACCAAAATTATGATCACTTTACTTTCCAACTATGAGACTCAGTCAAAGGCAATAATCCTTACCGCAAAAGCAACAGCAAGCCACTGAATACTTCCATGTCCTAGAATATATGAGATTGTTCGAAGTACATAGTATGCATACACAAATCCTCTTGACTGATTGCAGGCAAGTATAGCTGAGCCAAAAAGGAAGCAAGCAATAGTAAACATTGTCATGATTGTGTTACAGTGATTTCTTTTTGTGTATAAAATGGCAGATAAAAGCAAGAGTATATCTACTTCTTAGTGGAGTTCCATTGGTAAAGAATAATAAAACATCAAATGTTCAAATAGCAAGGGGAAAAAAAACACTTTCAGCTAAGCCACTGTTAATCTCTTGCATTCTTTAATATAAGTATTCATTTGAGTTAAACGGATGCTTAATCTGACAACTATGTGTATTGCATCTTATCTTAATACAGTTTCAAATTAAGAAACCTACAGTCACATCTGTTTGATAAAATGACACCAGTTTCGGCTATTTCCTCTGTTTCTTATGAAGGAAGGAGAGGGGGAGTTGAGGGTGCATACAAGGTGTAACTTCTGTGATCATAACCATCAATCCAGGGAAGAAATCACAGACAGTACTTGGATTTTTGAACATACCAAAAGGGAAAATGTTAAGGGATACGGTAAGAAGGAGCAGCGATTTGCGTCCATAATCATCAGCAAGCTGGCCTAGGAGTGGCAGGATTACCATTTTGACAATACCGACCACCTACAGATGGTAAGATATGCTTATGCGTTGAGTGGAAGAGAGATTTAATTCACAGTTACAGAATGTTTTCCTTAATGTATAGGCAAATGGAGTTTCAAATCAAGCATAAGGGTCTTGTGCATTTTACCCCAACAGTTACGATTCTTGGTAAGCTCATAGGTCGAAAGGACACTTTTAGGACATAGCTGCCGTAGGTAAACAAAAAATTGATAAACCTTTTCAGTAAACAATGCTAATACAAATTTTAATTTCTCTTAATCACTACATTAACACGTGTTCAGTGAAGTGAGTTATAATGCCTTCACTCAAATTTGAATAAAAGATGTTGGATATTTCATTCAAATCTGAGGTGACATAAATAACACAAGTCAATGGAGCAAGGACATCAAATTTGCATTTGCTTAAGAAAGAAAAGAACAAGACACAAAAAATTCAACAATCCCATATTCTACCCATTTCTTAACTTTGTCGTCCCCTTTGCCAGGAAGCCAAAAGGAGGGATAATAGAGAGAAAACAACATCAAGCAGAAGAACAATTAATATATATATACAAGTTAATCCTATAACGAACGGATAATTATAAAAACAGAAACTGAGTACTCAAACTCAATAAACCCTGTGTTCCATAATCTAGTTTGTTTTAGAAGCCTTCTTCCAGTTTTCTCATTTCAATCAACCCAACCAAGAAACGCAGAGAAAGCAACAAAATAGTGACTAAAGCTTTAATTTTGTGATGTACCGTCTGTTGGAGACCATTGATGTAGATAGCCTCAGGGCAAGTAGACTGCTCAGGACACAAAGCAGAAGTAACAACATCAACAAGAACAGAAACAGTCATCTCTTCAGCAATCCAGTAGAAACTCAGTGGTATTAGTAAGTGAACTAAAGGCCTCAGCTGCCTGAACCCACTAGAAGAACTCGTGCCCTCCATAGCTAACATGCTTAGGATATCGGAATTGCTACGGAAAGAAGAGAAAGTGTAGTAAGGTAAAATTAAGCGATGAGTACAGAGGGAAAGTGTCAAACTTTGTAAAGAAAAGACGGTGTTCTATTGTTGAAGTGAATTGTATGGAGGCGGCCGGAAGCAGGAGTGGCAGGTAAATTCTGATAAGAATATTGTTTATGGCATTGGCGCGAAGACTGCTAATCAGGCATGGCAGGTAAATTCTGATAAGAATATTGTTTATGGCGTTGGCACAGAGACTCCAAAACAAACGGATTGCTCACGTGTTGGCTTGTGCTCGGGACGTGGCACACAACAGAAACAAGGTCGTAGGAATCGTGCCGATGAGGTGGCTATATGACTGTGTCTGTCCAACTGGAGACCCAGGTTTTCGTATTGTTATCACTCTAATGTTGTATCTTTTTAGCGGTAATTGGTATATCACAGACATAAATTAGGATGTTTGTGATATACGAATTAGGATCTTTCTTTATACATTTCTATTTAATATTTTATTATTAACCAAACCTATATTTTGGACGCCAGGTGTAATATGACATGGCACCAGCATCATATCCCTTAAAACAAGACAACTATATGTCAAAGGTTAGAGCATCTGATTATTGGTCGGCACATGTTTAACAATTTTTGTAATAGTCACTATCATCATATTTGAAATTTAAAATTGTGAAAAAAAAAATCATATGTAATAGCTTTGCGAATCAATCGGTCGTCAATGGACATGAGCGTTTGTATGCTCCACAATGAACCCAACCCACCTTTAAGTTGATCATATAATAACTATAATAATCAAAATTTCAGGAAAAGGAGATGTCACGCAAGCACTGACATCACGGGAATATTAAACAAAGCTAAAGGACGCGTAATCTAATAATAGGAAATCATCCTCTTGCTGTGTAACAGCTATGTGATCAATGCATCACTAATTAGAGCTCAACTTAACTCAGCTTAACCAATCTTTTCTAAACTAAAGGGGCAAAATGACGTTCTTTGGATGAAGCCGTCCTGCTTAGATTGGTCGAGCCTCAGGTCAGGCTAGGCCTGGACAATTTTAACTTGAGCCTAACTAGAAGCTCAACCAGACCCCAGGCTCAGTCTGAGACCTTGTCAACCTACGCATGCTCGTTGACTTCAGGCCAGGTCGGGCCTAGGCCCAGGCCCAGTTGCCACCCATAATCAAGAGCATAGATTCAAGTTAAAAGTTGGCTATTATACATCTTGCTTTTACTAATAACTTAATCTTGTTTTGTGGTGCCCATGTTCCCTCTGTATCTTGCCTCTTAAAATCACTTAATGAATTTAGCACCATTGCATGTCTAAGTATAAATAAAGACAAGAGTTTTTTGATAGTTCCAACAAATGCTTCCTCTTTCACTCAGAAGCTAGCTACACTTTTAGGTTATCACTCAAAGATCTACCATAAACTTATTTGGTGATCCCAATCTTATCGAGAAGACTCTCTTTCATAGAATGGATGTTTGATGTGATTAGGAAAAGAATTGGGGGCTAGACAATAAAATGCGATCTTTTATTAGCATATTATAGTTAATCAACTCATTGTTTAATAATTTATATGTTTACTATTAAACTCATTGAGTTTTTCTTAAGAAGCTATGTAAGGAAATTGAAAACCTACTTAGGAATTTTCTATGGATTAGGAATGTGGTCCCCAAACCCTTTTTAAGGTAAGTTGGAAAGATATATGTTTAACTAAGCTTGAAGGAGGATTAGGCATCAAATATGTTATCTTAATAAACAGGTTAATGATGGCTAAAGAGGCTCTGGATAATAGTTAATAATGAGTGCTTATGGATTAAGTGGGTGCATGAACATTATTTGAGGAATGCCAACATTTGGACTATCAAACCTATAGTGGATTCTTTTTGGAGATTGTTACAAGTCTTAGAACTTAGGGAAACTCTTTAGCTAATGATTTAGTATAAATTTTAGGGAATGGGAATAGGACTTAGTTATAGTAAGACAATTGGAATATTCTAGATCCCTAACTATGCTAATATTATAATCTTCTTCCCTGTTAATGCCAAGGTCAGTTGCTCCATTAATGGAGAAGACTGGTATTGTCATAATAGGAGTTTAGGATTTTTTTTTAAAAGATGTTTTCCACCCTACTCCCCAATTCGTCCTGAACAGTACAAAGCATTATGGTTGAGGTATCCTTAAGATAAATTCACTAATAAATCCAAAATGGACTTGCTTGGAATCCTAAGGTCAAGTTGTTTCCTCTGGTTTGGAATAAGATTATTCTCCAAAAATTTCCTTTGTTCTTTAACTTGTAGTGAAAGAGAGACTCACTATTATGGATAGCATTAGAAGCTACACTCTTCGTCTTCTTAATCATAGGTGCAAACTATGGTTCGAAGCTTAGGAATCCAATGGAAATTTATTCTTTGAATGTTTATTTTATAATATAATATGGAAGAATATTACGAGGAAATGCAACCATGCATTATCATGTTACAGAAAGAAGAAGTGTTGTTCATTGGATTACTAGCTTAATTCAAAGGAACAAGGATGATGGTTAACTCATTAAAGTGACTTCAGATAGCTCACTATATAGCATATAATGGGAAAGGAATCAACAAATTTTCATGAACCAATCTAGTTCCCCAAAGAAGTTGCGAGTGATAGGAATATTATCTGAACCAGTAAGTTGGCAATAGCAAGAGGATCAACATTGTCACCTTCTCCTGGCATGAAGATGACGTTAAATATGTAATTGTTTTAATGTTGAAAACTATGCTCCCCTTTGTGAATATGTATTTCTTTAAGTTGACCTATAGTAATAAGTCAATGCTTTTTTGGGCTTAGGTTGGTATTTGAGTTTCTATAAAGGCTTTTTTGGTTCATTCCATGTAAATTATGTTGGAAACAACTTTTCTACTAGTTGGCTGCGTACTATTAGACCTTTCCAAGTCCTACGCTTAAGTGAGATTGATATTGGGTATTGTTATTATTGTTGTTGTTATTGTCCATGTAAACTCTGGTTTATGCTTAGTAATAAAATTCTTTATTTAAAAAATATTAAAAGGTCCAAACCTTACTATAATAGGCATAAACTTTAAAAAAGTACTCTTGCAGATACCATTAAAAGTTGAACGCGTGTGTGGCTATTATGATTCCAATGAACCAATTTTGAGAATAGTTCAACGGAAAGTTTTAAGAAAATAACCAACTACACAATATGTATGAATTTATGATTCATGCTCTATTGTATTCATGCATGAATCATGTTATAAAATTTAGCGTGATATTGACTTTGAAAAGGGAATGAAAAGATAATTATTTCATTGCGAACAAGAGCAACTTCCATTCTAATTTGCCCACAATTTATTTTTAGATAGAGAAAAGAGGAAAATGGCGTAATGAAAGCTTTATGAGCATTAATAATATTTACTATTTACACCTATAGACTGAGATTTCAGACATTGCATAAATTATAAAAGTAACTGCCTAGATAGTCAATTTTGAGATAAAAGAGGGGCTGCATTTTCTTCCAAGTCAGGCGTCAAGTGTTCTTGTGGTTGAAGTAGGCAAGCATAGTACAAGGAAATAACCTGAGAATACCCATTTCATATTATGAAGTGACAGATGGATAGAAAAAATTGTTGAGTCATATAAGCATTTACCATGCATACGGATGCAAGTACGATGCTGAAACCTTTGAAGTCAAAAGGGGCATTAGCCGAAAGGAACAATGCTAAAAGAACAATTCAAAAGGTAAAAGATGAGTGTCAAATAGTTTTGATTCAAAGCTTAGAAAGTGCACTAAGATTAATGGCAACTGACAAGTCAATGGACTAAGTGCAAGAGGGGAAAGAAACTGTGCTATGGCTTCCACTCCAGCGACAAATCCTTGTGCTTTCCCCTGTAACCAATGACTACTGGATGTTATAAATGGAAAACATGAATAAAACAAAGCCGAATGTCTAAGTGCATATTTAGATCATATTGTTGTGCTAGAATTAACAGAAAATTAGCTAAGTTATCATTTCTTATCATATCTGACAAAGTTGCCAAGTGATGCACGACTTTTAAGTACATTTAACTCAATGGAAGATAAAAGTTCGAAGTTCATGTTTACAGATTGTCAGATAAGAGACCTCAGCCTCGTATCAGTAAAAAATGAATTGCGCAACTTCCAACAACCATTTTGGCAAATATGAAACTAAACCAGAAACATATTTCTGCCACCTCAAAGGTTGAAAAATTCTCCATAATAATCCAAACCAATGGCGTAAACAAGGAATAAGTGCATATCTACCAGAGATAGCTGTTACTAACCTGATTTACTGGGCTTGTTGCTTTTGAAATAATAGCATAACCCTGTTCGTCAAGGTATTCAATTATGAAATCCACATGGTCACCGATATTCAGTTTCCGCTACATTGACTACCATTCTACTCTTCACAGAGCAGAAAGAATCAAGTAAAAACTGTACTTACAGATGGTTTCACCAATATGTATACGGATTTAAATGAGGCAGCTAAATACGGTACCTGAAATTATGCCATGAGAAAAGAGATGCAAGTTTACGATAACAGACTAGTTGAATTTTTGTAATAGAGCAATCATAGTGAGATTTTAAATTTCAATCCTGACACTTTGGAGACCATGAGATGGTGTCATGGAAACAATGTTTTATTGGTAAATATAATCAAAACAATGCACAGTCGAACATGTAGATGTAACCAAAATACGACTTCGCAGCTTTTTGTCTCAGGAAACAAGTAAATGTAAGTACGTACCCAAGATGCCCATGCCAAGCCATTGAGCAATCCCTGTTCATTCAGAATAATAATACAAAACAAGGAACGTATATCAGATTGTCTTTTTCCTTAATGAATTGTGTATACTGTAGTTAGATGCTGCAATTTGGTGGGAGCAAACTTACAAAAGATATTGAAGCAAGTAAACCCAAACAGAGAATCACTTTTTCTCCAAACAATGGATTGATAAGAGGAACCACCAAAATCTAGAAGCAAACAGGTAATATATCAGTAGAAAAACTTGACCAATTAGCATTGAATATAACAGCAGTCTTTAGGAAAAGTCTAGCAAGAACTAAACAGGCAATATCCCGATTCGTTTTTGTTCTTCCTTTCTCTTTTTCTTAAACAAACTATGGGTAATGGAATACCTGAGAAACAATTTGACCAATATCAATTGTCATCAGAATTTCTGAATATTGGTCCTTGCTAAAGCCAAATAACGCTTTAAGGTAATACTGCATAGAAAATGAAAGGTTTTAGTCCAGTGTAAACTAAATTAGAGAATAATATGAAGGTGGTTGCTTGAACAATATATAATTTGTCATCCTAAAGTAATGTTCTATTATTTCCAGTTAATATTGATATGATAAATTTTTTACTAAAATGAGAACAAAATTTTGAAAGTAGTTTTCTAAATATCATTAAAAGAATCAAATTATGAATGCTAAAGAACTAATATAATTGAAGTCAAATGCAATAGACATTATTTTTGTGCTTAATATTTTATTGCTTAATAATAAAATTAAAATTATGAATCATATTTTATTATATTAATAAATTATATTATATTATTAAAAATAAAGTAATCATGGTAACTGAAAATAACAAATACTGAACAGAGTTTAGAAATCTGCTGAACGAGAACTTACAAATAGGACATTGCCGATGCCAGACATTCCCAACTCATAGAAGAAGCAAACAAAGGAAATGCTTCTTAGTGTATGGCTGAAAAGTCAAATTTGAACTAGTATCATATAAGTGATCTTTGAAGCACTGCTAGAGCAGTTTGCTAAAACGCTGCCTGGAGTTACCTGCTTAAGACAATTGTTGTAGTTTCTTTCATTGAATTATACCTAGTCTTCAAAGCCTTGACAAAGCTATTCCATGTGATTGAATTTGGGTCCCTCGTTTGAGTCTGTTCAATGGTCTCCTCTAAAAAGATTTGCATATAAACTGGACAAAAGATGAAAAGGGCAACCGCAATCTGAAAAATAAAACGAAGATCTTTATCATAATGAATGAAACTAAAGTTGACATAAAATATGTGACGAGGGTTCACTTACCACAAAAATGTACTTAGAGGGTAGAAAGCGTGCCATAATATTTGCCAACAGATGAGCAACAGAAAAGATTCCCATGATCCAACTAAAAGCTACAGTCCTCCTCCTTTCTTTGACAATATCTGCCTACCAGTAAAAGCAAAAAATATGACGCAGTCTATTTGCTATCTTCACCACTAAGTTGACATAAACTGGTCTTACCGCATAAGCAACAGCAATCCACTGAATACTTCCATGGCTTAGGGTATTTGAGATTGTTCGAAGTACATAGAATGCATACACAAAGCCTCTCGATCGATTGCAAGCAAGTAAAGCTGAACGATTAAAAAAAAAGCAAGCAAGCAAGCAATTACAATGTTGTATGTCGTCTAAAATTTGGGAACTTTATGGATAATCCTGTTAGTTTTTTAAGATGTACAATGTTGAGATATACCAAACGGGAATATGTTGACTGATACTGTAAGAAGGAGCAGCGATTTACGCCCATACTCGTCAGCAAGCTGGCCTAGCAGTGGCAGGACCACCACCTTCAAAATTCCAACCACCTACCACCATACAGTAATCTGCTTAATTATGCCTTTTACTAATGGAAGAGTTTCAGCTTAAATGAGCCAAAGTAATTTAAAACGCTAAATGATGGCTATAATTGATACTCCCTTACAATTTGGAAGAAAGGAAAGAAGACATCCACCACTATGCATTCAATTTATGGACTTTCAAATCCATCAGAGAAAGGAAATTCTTCTGCATTGATGTCTAAGCGAAATTATCTTCCTTCATCTTTTCTTGTGTAAAGAGAGTTTTTCAAACTTACATTGTTAGATCACTGGTGTCGATGCCACTGTTACTTTTCCTATTCACTTCTTGTGTTATCTATTTCGTTCTAAGCAAACAAGTAAAATTGAAAGCCGCTGATCATATGAGTTAAGAAACAAGGTCTAATCTAACAATAATCCCTTTTTCTTTACGTTATTTTCTGGCTCGCCTCTGTCCCATTTTCTCTGGAGTCTAACGGATAGAAGCAGAGAGAAACAGCAAAAATCTTAGATGAGCAAAGTCGACTAAGATTAGGAGAAGAAATCAACAATATTCAAACTCAATAAACAAACCCCACTCGTATTTTATCGACTGAAGAAGGAGGCATTACAATTTGCACATTACCGTTTGTTGGAGACCGCTGATGTAGATAGCCTCAGAGCATGTCGATTGACCAGGACATAAAGCAGAAGTAACAACGTCAACAAGAACAGAGACTGTCATTTCCTCACCAATCCAATAGACACTTAGCGAGACTAGTAAGTGAACTAGAGGCCTCAGCTCTCTGATCCCGTTGGAAAAACTCCTGCACTCCATGGTTAACATGCGAACATTGGGGTATCAACAGAGACTTGGCCCAAACAGTGACAGTAGTGGACAGAGGAAAGGTTTGCAACTCATTCAGTCGTTGGAGACTTGACTTTAATGAAGACAAGAGAACCAAATACGAGTCGTGACCGGCCTGTACCTTAAAAAGTGGTTGGAGAACTTCTTTCTTCAGTTGTCGGTTGGTAGATAAATTACAGTTGCAGCGAGCGAACTGTCAAATTATTATTATTATTACTATTTATTGTAATAATTGTTTATTACAGTTAATTAACGGTTGACCTTGATGACTCTGCTGACATAAGTAACGCTTAGGTCAATAACCGGTTGAGGCATCATCCAGGGAGGTAGTACTAACAGGGACTTGAGTAATGATGGTGACTCCAACACGAAAGAATTTACACACTGGAGGAGCGCTTGAAAATGTCTTGAGAAAGCCGACGGATAAGAGTGGCTACATCCAGCTAAAAAGCCAAGATGTGGACTAGTTGTTGTTGACTGGTTGATGAACTTCTTGTTGAATTCAACCGTACCTTTCTGCAGCCACTGTCCCAAACCCTATAGCGAAGCAACGTACAAATTCTGTGTAGATTCCCAATCACTACAATTCCCAATGGAAAATAGATATATATATATATATATATATATATTAATAGACTATCAATTATCAGATTACTTATTTTTATTAGTCTGTTCTAATTTTATTTTATAAAAATTTATCTATTTAATAAATAAAGGTCATAAAAATAGGACGATTGATATCGAACCTGAACAGGCGACACACCAAATTTTGAGACACAAGATTTTGCGTCCAACTAGATATAGTAATATCCAATTCCATATCAGTTATTGAAAAATATATAATCTTAAAAGACTCACAGATCCCATTCTTAAGGCTTGAAGTAAAGATAATCTTTTCGATTCTTGTCTTACTTGCCTAAGCCTTGAGAAGGAATTAAATAGCGAAGTTAAGACATTCACAGTAGAGAGGGAGGAAAGTTTTGAGCTAGTGAATAAGCGAAATTAGTTTTTTAATCTAAGAATATGGTGAAAAATGGAGAAAGAATGACATATAATGTAAGCTTGATAGATTCCATTGATGCTATTAAATCTGCAGGACAAGTGAGATTACTATTAATGAACACCACATGGTTTAAGCACTTGCATTCAAACAAGACAATTGAGATATGGAGGAGCTTTGTTGTCTATTGTTACAAGGACAGTTACGGCTTCCAATAGAATTGGATACCAGAATGTAATTGTTCCTGTCACGAGTTAAGACACTAATCATTATCTATGAAAATTTTGGTGGTTGTACCTCTTTCAATAGGATACATATTAGGCTTATTTGGTAAACAGCTTATCAACTTTTTTTTAACTAATTTATATAAATTAGCTGATTGACTATATTAAAAAGTTATTGAAATTATTTGGTAATTTAACTGATTAACTAGTTGATATAAAACAATAAGCTGAAAATGAAAAAGCTGGTATGTTATGAGTGTTTTGCTCCAACAGTCAACATTTAAGAATGAAAATAAAATGGTGCCCTTTGAATTTAATGGGTATAAGAATTTTGCATAAATTATCGACAACCCACGTTTTAT
Source organism: Erythroxylum orinocense (assembly GCA_025531955.1). NCBI lineage: Eukaryota > Viridiplantae > Streptophyta > Magnoliopsida > Malpighiales > Erythroxylaceae > Erythroxylum > Erythroxylum orinocense. The sequence continues at coordinate 31,944,125 of JANZLX010000005.1, forward strand.
TCCCCTTCACAAGCTTTTTTTCTATTAAAGAAAGCTGAAACAATAACATTTTTCAAATAGAAAAATTATTAGTAAAAAAATAACTCGTATATTTAAAATAACACAATATTTATTTATTTATATGCATAAGAATAGGCGGATGATAATATGAAATAAAGATAAGATATCCATAATTTCACTAAATTTGGGCACTAAAATTAAAAGGATAAATTATAAAATTATAACAAATTTGAATCAACTTTAAAAGCATATTTTTTCAATAAATATAAACTAAATTTAGAATAAGTTAAATGTAAGTTTATTTAAATTAGATTGATTTTAAATAACAAACTAATTTTACAAGATTTATAACATATATTAACTGGTAAGGAATAGTATTTTCTTTACTATAATATTTTGTACATGTAAATTTTAAATAACGGTATATCAAATTTTAAATATATCTTGATATTTTTACTTCTTAAACATATATTAACCATGGTTATTTTATATCCCTTTTTCTACCAGTCATAATGAAATAAGATATTTTTTAAGTCATGTTCTCGTAAGTTATTTTATACATAAACAACTAATCCTAGTCAACTAATTTTATCAAATATTTTTAATGAACAATTGATTTTATCAACTGGTTAAATTAGTTGATATAATCTATTGTCAATTAATCGTTAATAAAATCATCTAATAATTAATGCAATTCGTTAATTTTCAAATAAGGTCATTAAAAAGAAGGCACAACATGTCTCCTAATTATTCGGTCCAAGCAAGAGCCTTCATGAATAAATTTGTCGCAATTGAACCTTTAGTACCAGAATGTGGTTAAAATAATCAAAAGGGAAATGTTGAACAAGCAACTCACACACCAAATTAGGCAATCGTAAACCAATGGGTACTTTGCTATCCCATAAGGCCCTACAAGGTAACGGATACAATTACCTAAATATACCCCCCGCTCTGAAGCCCACATTCATGATTGGGAACAGATAGCGCTGCAGAACGACCCCCTTAACATTCGGGGAATCGAACCCGCAACGTGAGGCAAACCCAGGCCGCAACCTGGTGGCTCTGATACCACTTTGCTACCCCATAAGGCCTTGTACCACGAGTACGCACTCGACCATCGAGCGGTGACACAGGGAATATGACCACTGGTTAACCCTCACTAGGCTAACTCACTGGTTGATGACATCGACTAACCAAAGTCTGATTGGAAGTATGTATCACTACGTAGACCATCTAGATATTGAAGACTTACACCCCTTCAATGCCTCTCCCTGGGCAACACGAGACTTACTGCTCTCACCTTTTAGGACTTCTACTTCACTCACACACACTTACTCGTCATTCACCGTTAATGCTTCTATCTCAAGGCAGCGGAATGTTTAGAAGCGACAGAATCTTTATCAGATTATCATAGATGTTCTGATACACAAGATCCTTATACAAGGCAAGTGTAGAGCATACTGATCTCTGCAATCTTTCACTTAAGGGTATACAAGAACCATAAGGACTAAAGGTTTCAAAGAAGAGAAACTATTTTTGCGAAGAAAGATTCTTCATTTTCTCATTTATGAAAAGCTTGTAAAAACTTTCACCTTTTTTACAAACTAAACAAACCCTGCTTTTATAGACGAAGCAAGGGATAGGAAAGTAAATCTATCCTAAAGACAATATTATTACATCTTTAGACAAAGGTAACCTAACCTTATCCTAAAGGAATCTACTTTTACAAAAGTAGTACAATAATTCACCAACTTTCAAGAAGTAAATAGTAGAAGACAAACTACTTTATCAAAAGGTGAATGATGAAGATGATAAGATGGAATCTTCATGAAGTTGAAGTGATGTGTGGAACCCATCTATCATCATAGCAGCTATTGTTACATCTTGTCAAATGTCACTCCATGTCTTTCACATAATTGATCCATGAGTCCAACCTTACTTATCACGAATTGGTTCGTGCCATGATTGAAGATTAGATGGAGAGTCTGGATCACTTGAGTCATCAGAAGAGCGTTGTCTCTTTTTGAACTCAGCTTGATGGAACTTATGTAGGAGATGGTCAATTTCAGAATCTAAGATGCTAGGAACTTCTTCCTTAGGATTTTGAGCATCTTGGAATTCTGTTTCATATGTTTGAGATGGTCCTGCAACGTCAGAAGCGATGCTGGTTATGGCTTCTGGTTCTGTATCATACTCAGGACTATTGGATCCAGGTATATCAACTTCTGGTGCTTCTGGTTTACTAGGCATAAATTCTCCAGAGTATGGTCCAATAGATGTCGTTAATACTGGCGGAGTAGAAAAGTGATTAAGTTCCTTAAGAACTTCTTTTAAGCATTTTAATACCCCTTTTTGATAACGTGGTCAATACAAGGATGCATGCCAAAACTGGACACGTAGCTTTGTGTAGAGTACACCAGTATGAGATTCTCTGTAAGGTCTGTGCACAATGAAAAAGCATTGAGTCGTCTGTCGTCTAGCAGAAGATGTCCATAGACGATGTTGATCAATCACAACATAACACTGATGCTTCCATTAGTCTAATGGTTGAAACCATTCTAATAACGTCCATAATAATGAACTGGCATTATTAGGATTACAGAGATGTTGATACACTTGAAGTGGAGAGACTGAGAAAGCACAGACACAAGCAAAGAGGGCAGAGAGTGCCCAGAAATACCATAACGTATTTTCAGAGACTGGGTCTTGAAGATAAGTCACATTAAGGTATGGTGCTTTGATGCTGAACATATTCGGAAGACCAACAGATGAATGTTCAAGCAGAAAAAGATTTAAGTAGTAAAAAAGACTAATACGTGCAATTGCGGCAACTTCTGAAAGGTTAGAAGGTTGAGTAGTGATAGGAGGATAAGCTTTCTTAACTAAAGCAGTAATGTTGGACCCCAAACTTTTGATGAAAATTAGAAATATTAAAATGAAATTAAATGAGAAAGAAATTGGTGAGACAATTTATGAATTTAAGGAAATTTGATGAAATTAAGAAAAATTTATGAGAAAA
>JANZLX010000005.1:31955859-31967231 GCA_025531955.1 Erythroxylum orinocense
ATTTACTACCCATATCCAAATCCATTGGGTCGGGTAGTGCGGATATGGATCGGGTTGAAAACCCATTGCCATCCCTAATTGCTACTCAAAGTGGAAGAAAGCTAACATCCCACCTAATGAGTCCCGTATACTTAGTAGCAGCTTTGGATTCAAACTCGAGAAAGATTTGGGAAAGTATCTTGGGGTGTCACTCCTTGAGAACTGAGTTAATAGGGGTACATCTCATTGCTAACAGAGTAGCAAGAAGACTATCTGATTGGTTTGCAAAAACTTTATCCTTTGTTGGTAGAACTACTCTTACACAATCTGTTCTTTTAGCTGTCCGACACTTCTTAAGAATGAAGGCAATTGTCGTCGACTCATATGGCGGGGTAAAATCAAGGTAAAAAGAGAATCAGCCTAGCGAAATGGGACAACATATGCCAACCTAAAGATAGAGGAAGTTTGGGACTACAAAAAGTGAAGGAATGCAATGAAGCTTTTATTATGAAACTTGCTTGACAAATTCTAGCTTCACCCGATGCTCTTTGGGTGAAAGTATTACGTGGCAAGTATATGCATAAAGTAAAAGGAATTCCTCATTGTTTGTTACCAAATAATTGCTCTTTTCCATGGAGGGCCATTTGTAAGATTTGAACTCAAATGGTTTCTAGAATTCAATAGGAGATTGGTGATGGGAAGACACTAAAATTCTGGGGTAACATTTGGATTAGGAGACACGGCTCTTTCTACTGTTTATGGGGTACATCTAATAAATGAGGACATAAACTTGATTGTCTCTTAGATAACAAGTGAGTTAGGAAATTAGTGGTAGGATTACATATCTTCAAAGTTGCCTCCTTCTTCTTGTGTTAAAATTATAGGTGTGAAGCCACCTTCTCCGAATGATGGCCATGACCAGTATTATTGGGGCTTATCTAATTCGGGGGGTTTTTTCTGTTAAATCAGCATATGAAGCTATTTGTCGAAATTTTTGGCATCCCTCTAATAAGATCTGGAGGTTAGCTTAGCAATTCCCAAGATCTCAATGTATTCAATCTTTTATGGAGTTGGCTCTATAGGTACGCTCTTAACTAACCTAAAATTATGTAAAAAACATAATGAGAAGCAACCTTATTGTGAAACCTGTTATGGTATGGAGGAATCTTTGGTTCATCTTCTCCGAGATTGCATCGAAGCACGAGTTATCTGGGCACACTTAAATTCTTGGGTTTATTCACAAGATTTTTTCAACAGCAATTTTACAGACTTGTTAGTTAGAAATCTCTCTAAACAAGAGGGTTCAAATCTTGATGATAATTGGTAACTTATTTTTGGGGTTACTTGTTGGCTTATTTGGAAGTGGAGGAATAGTAGAAGCTTAGAGAATAAAAATCAGGAAAACAAGATTTCAACCATCCTAGCTCAAGTTAACGAGATATAAAGAGTTAATATTACGACTAATGAGACTAGGCCTTTGCGACATGTATGTTTGATTGGTTGGGTTCCTTCATAGGAAGGATGGATGAAACTTAATACAGATGATACCTTTAAGACTTCACGTGGGGTGGCTACAACAGGTACCTATTCAATTTGGTTGCCGGAAGGGAGGTTTCTCTATATGCATAGGTACTTGTACTCCTGTTGCAGCTGAACTATGAGGGGTTCTGCAAGGACTAAAAATAGCTTGGACAGCTGGTGTTCAAAATCTCATCTTGGAAGTGGATAGTCTTTGTGTGATCAAGGATAATATCTCAACCAATCAAAGATGGTCCCTTGTGACTGCCGCTAAAGAATGGCTAAATCGTGACAGGCTAATGCGAATTGTTTATAGTTATAGGGAAGAAAATTGTGCTGCAGATTGGATGACCAATATGGCTATACGGGTCCGTTTAGTTGAGCTTTTGTTAGTAGAGCTTTTATCAATAGAGCTTTTGTCAGTAAAACTTTTCTGATAAGAGCTTTTTTTAAAAGCCAGTTGGTTGTTTGACTGTCGATTAAAAAAACTTTTTTAAAAGAGCTTCATACAATAGACTGTTTGACAACACAAAAATAAAAAGTACTTTTATTAATTTTAACTATATTTTATTTTATAATAAAATTATTTATGCTAAATAAAATATATTAAACAATGGACTTACATTTACTTTACAATTGTTTAACAAATTCACTTCCAGAGGAAATTATTTAACGTAATTTTAGCTTCAGAAACATAATAAAGCAAAGGCTTAGATACGCCTTTCACGTAAACTGAGTTCAGAAACAGAGCTTCCTCAGGCTTCCACTCCATTTTAGCTTCAGAAACAGAGTTCTCATTTCACGTAATTTAAGTAATCTAAGTCAAAATATACCATTCCAGGATCATCACTACAAATCGAAAAACATAAATAAAAGGCGAAGGAATATCAAGATCCGTCCACATGATAAAGCAAAGGCTTAGGACAACTTTTATCAGAAAAGCATGTCGCAGTTTTCTTATTACCACTTCTACTGTTACACTCAAGTATCTCTGTGCAACCAAATTTCTGATGGGTGAAATCAAAATGCCCCATGCACAAAGAAAATTCCCATTCAATCTGTAATATTAGTTTAAAATTAATATGAGCAAATCAACTTGATACCGCTACTTCTACAAAGAAAACCCCAAGAAACTACCCATTACTCTATTAGATAGCTGATAAATCCATAAGAGCTTCCCATTCAACAAACCACAATCATGGCAGGGAGGGTTCTCCGTACCACTGACAAGACATTGCACCAATTTTCTTAGCAAAGTCATCCCCCTCTTCATCATCCACGTATTCTTCTTCCTACTCCAGTAAGGTGCTAAAGCACAATGGGCACTTCCAGTAACAGGATCCTGCACATTACAACCATATAAAACATGAAAGTACCTTTTAGTGTTCCACAAAATGTTAATCTGAAACAAATATCTTAAAGCTATGGGACATCAGAAAATCATGGAGATGTGTCCAAGCACTCTTTCAACATCAAGATTAGGAAATTCATTGAATAGCCTCTGAAATATGACATTTCCACACCAGACCACTTCACATAGTAACCAATTTTCTAGTTCTACTTTCTGTTTTATGGGAAGACCTAAATCCAGAATTTTGACCATATCCACTTCATTTAAATCAATGCTCAAGGGCAATCTAATGGTGAGAACATGTAAATAATCAATTAATATGAAATTTCCAATGGTAATATGAAATTTCCAAACTACAATGGCAGAATAAGCAATGAAAACAAAAAGAAAATGTAAAACTTACCATCAATTCCAAAGAGGGCTTTGGCAAGATGAGAATTCATGGCAGAACGGGCGTTGGGAAAATCGGCACTACCCACTTCCATTACAGGCTTTCCAGGATAGAACATAAGTGATGATGGATTTGGAGTGGATTGAGTTTGTATAAACATCGTCCTCCTCTGCACTGCTGATATACAATAAAAAGGAAAACTGCTGAACTTCACAACATCCAACAAAAATCATATATGAATCTGCTTGTTCTTAGATAAGCCATCTAATATCGAAAGTACTTAATTTAACTAAAAAAACATAGTCTTTTCATTTCTGTTACTTCTCTCTCGTTCTATCAGCAACCAAACACAGTTCAGAAAGTAAGGCGTTGCCAATGGGGAAGAGATACAACATTCAATGCAAGAAAAGAAAAGGAAAAGAAAATTAAATACAGAGAGCGGAGCGCACATGAGAAATAAGTGAAGTTCACTGGCAGAGGGGAAGACGTCAAGAACTTGAAGTTACAGGGGTGCCCACGGTTGCCCTCATCCAAAAGTGGCAAATTCGTCGTCGCCGTCGCCGTCGCCAAGGGAATTTGTAGAAAGCGGCGGAAGATAAAATCTCTGTGATTTTGGTGGGATAAAGAGCGCACCACCGATCTCCCAAACCCAAAACCTCTCATTGTTTTCCTCTATCCTCAAGTACAAGAAACAAGCCTTTATTTATTAATTGCTGACAAGAACAACAATAAACCCAATATAAAGAGTGACATAAGGGGAAGAAATCATAAGTAAGCTAGCACAGGAAATACCTGTGTTAATAAAAGAGAAAGAAGTTGAGTGGACGGAAAGAATTTCAAATTCGATTACGAATCTCCAACAAAGGACGTCGGCGACGATTTGTTCAAGTCTGCGTCGGAAGAGCGGTTTGGTGGATTAAAAGCCACGCTAGCGGGGAGAGGGAAATAGCGATGGCATGGGCTGGGCTATGTAATGGCTATTCCAAAAAAGTCGGTTAATTGTGAAATCCAAACCCAAACCCAAACCCAATTCGCATATTTCTACAATAAATAAATAATAAATGTACTAAGATTTTGTAATATCTTTTCCTGTATGTCGGGCGTCAAAACGGCGTGACATTGGCGACTTAAATTGTACTTCACGTTAAGTCGGTCTTCAATCCCTATCCGGTATAGAAAAATCAACTAACTGCAGTGCTATCTGCTATGCTTATGCAACCAAAAATAAGAATTAACAATTGTGAGATCTTATTCGAAAATCATCTGGACCGTCCACGTTTCCCTCCGGAATCGCCGTTTAGTCTCTATATAAACCCCAAATTGTTGGAGTTGTTGTTCAACTCTACTTGATAGGTCTCCCAGAAAATTCCTGTAGCTGATTCAATGCTCCGCTTCGCGTCGAAGAGAATCTTAAGACAGGTGCCAGCGGGGGGAGAGTTGGCACCGCCGGCGCTCCTTCCCCTCAGCGCACGTTTGTATCACGAGAAGGTTGTAGACCACTTCAATAACCCCCGCAACATCGGTTCCTTCAATAAGAATGACCCTAACGTCGGCACGGGCCTCGTCGGAGCACCTGCCTGCGGCGACGTTATGAAGCTGCAAATCAAGGTCGATGAGAAGACCGGTGAGATCGTCGATGCTCGTTTCAAGACCTTTGGTTGTGGTTCTGCGATTGCTTCTTCTTCTGTTGGTAAGTTTTGTGCGGATAAAATTTTCAATTCTAGGGATTTTTCAATGGTTGGTGGATTAATTGTTGGATTCTAAGATAAACGTACTGATTGTTGTAAAGGAAGATTATTCTTCCAAGTCTGATTTTGTTCCTGAGTTCGTCTCCGGTTGATGAAGTTCGTTTTTTTTGATCAAGTCTGTTTTGATTTTTTGTTGTCTTTCTTTTATTTGTTTTGTTAAAATTGATTATTTGGTTGTTATTATCTTGTTTCAGCTTCTGAATGGGTAAAAGGAAAACAAATGGAGGAAGTTATGGCCATCAAAAATACGTGAGTGGACAAATCTCTTCTACTGTATATGTACGAGTATTTAACATGATTGCTGGCTCTCTTTATTCTTTTAATTTTTTACTTCCCCTGCTGAATGACCACTATATTCTATGTTTTATTCTTTACATTAGCAAACACTCCCGACTTTTATTAAGCAATCCTTCTCAAGTATTTTTATCGTACTATTAAATATGTATATATGCCGACATATTTGTACCAAATTTGGCATACTATCCTGATGACAACTGACTTGAGAGATAATTTTTAGGAATTGACTCTCTCTGATTTACTTGTATAATTATTTGCTGAGTTCATGCATTTATTTGTGGAAATGTAATAATTGATACCTGGTTCTAAAGTGTTTCAGTGATAGACATGGTTTATCAACGATAAATATATACTAATTTGATTTAGTATATTCTATAAAATACTTTTCAAATTCAATTTAAGAGAACATGATTTTCCTTTATGTACCATTTTCCCATAAAAATGGTAGAAAACTGAAAATGGAAAAATGGAAAAAATTAAGCCAGGGTTTCACCTTTTTTTTGGTTCAGAATGAACCTTTTTGTCAACGTGCACCCAAGCATCCAAGTAATCTTTTCAAGCATTCTGGAAACTTTGAGTTAAGTGTTTTTTGTATTCAGCTTTTAAATATTAGTGAACATGCATAAAACCTGTGAATGGTGGTGTTCAAACTCTACAATATTGGTTTACTGCAGGGAAATTGCAAAGCATCTCTCTCTTCCTCCGGTTAAGCTTCACTGCAGCATGCTTGCTGAGGATGCAATCAAGGCGGCTGTAAGGATTTTCAATCAAAGCAGTCGAAATCAGATGGAAATCCCGAGGCAGCACCTGGTGAACAAGATCCTCGCGCCTGATGTTATCTGTCTCTAAATGATGAAGAAAAGGTCTCCAGAGTTATTCTCCCTAATGGCTGTCCAACAGGATTAGTAACTTGTTTTAGCTCACCTTAGAGGCATGTTAACTCAGGTTTATGATGTTACGAGGAGGGTACTTAGTATTGATATAGTAAGATACCGAATGGTGTTAGCTTGTACTAGTTGATACCTGTATATATGTATATACATATCATGTGGCGGCACGCCTTCTCTTGAGTTGTTTTTCAATTCCAATAAAATTGGTTGTGTTGAGGCTCATTTTCTCCATTCTTTAGCTTCGTGATCCAATACTTACACGGTAGGTTTACGGGTTGCTAGATGTCTTAACACTTACTCGTATTTAGTTTTGGTTTTTTAATCTTTAAAGTGGAAACTCAATTTTGAAAGTACAAATGTTGTGTTTTTGTCTATTTCAGCAACATATTTTTAAGAGCATGTTGTAACGGATCAACCAACTCATAAGAAGGAATTAGAGTTGAGTACCAGTGAAATCGATAACCAATTAGTCTCTATTGTTGAGTCTTTTAGAGACTAAAATAAAAGCCAACGCTAGTAAAGATAGTCTTTACGTTTTTGGAAAAGGATGGAACGTTACTCTAATCACCTACACTAATGGTAGAATCATTATAGCTTTTTTGACACTGGAAATTTTTAGTTTCTTTAATTCTTCTCTTATGATCAACTAATATACCTATCAATGAAATTCTTTTTCTTTCCAAATTCCATCAACATCCCCTTCATTAATGCAGTTAATTTAGCTTTACAAAGAAATTCCTTATGGGGGACCATGAAGAAAATCCATTTTGGTAATCTAATCCTTGGTTAATCCTTGGTTAATCATAGCTCACTTTGGAAATTCACTTAACTTTTATCATTCACCTATCAAGATCCTTAACCTTTCTATTAGCTCTCTTATCAAATCCCATTTCATATTTAAAAATTAGTTATTAAAACCTAAAGTATTTAAAGAAGGTGTAATAAAAGGGAGATGGTGTAAAGATGGAGACAGAAACTTATAGTTCTTTCACAATGCCGACTCAAAGTTATATTATAATACCATCTTAGTTAGAAGTAATAGAAACAAAGGTACACTGGGTAACTCTAATACTAGCTTGTCTTCTATGCAGGTCATTAAAACTTTCATTCTTTACTCAGTTTTTGTAGGTAATGTAGAATAGCTCATCAAACCTTTTACTATATTTGATATCGATGAAGCTCTATTAAGCCTAAACCCATGCAAAGCTCCAAATCTAGATGGTTTAAATACTCTTTTCTTTTAGAAATTTTAGAACATACTAGGTGATATGGTTTAACTGCAATCTTAAAATTCCTTTACAAAAGGGATATACTAAAACAGGTAAACAAACCTTTCTAAGCCTGATTCTTAAGATGCATAACCCCAATCCATTGTTTGATTTCAAAATAATTTCATATTGTAATACAATCTACAAAGTCATCGTAAAGATGCTAGCTTTAAGGTTAAAGTAACATTGAACACCTTGATCAACTTAAGCCATAATACCTTTATATAGTGAAGAAATATTAGAGACAACATCGATTTGGTTCAAGAATTGTTCAAGGATCATCATAATAAAGAATCTATTAGGAGTTATTAAATGAAAATTGAATTTCACAAGGTATTTGATTTAATCAAGTGGAAATTCAGGATCAATTTCTGTGATGTATTTATCTTTCCTCAACTTTTTATTAAGTGGATTTAGCAATGCATTTTCGTAGCTCTTATACCATTTTAATGAATGGTGAGTGAACTTAGGTGTTCAATGGGGCCAAAGGCTTAAGGTAAGGGGGTCATCTTTCCCCTTACATTTCACTTTATGTATTAAGGTTCTTATAGGCTTATATTCTTTAATATAGAGCAAAAAGGGAATTTCAAGTACCATAGTGAATGCAAGGGCTAAAGATCTTCAATCTAGCTTTCACTGATGACTTATTGTTACCTAGTGGAGTTGACCCTAATTATGTCCATATCTTCCTTCATAAACTCTATACTAACTTTCAAAGATCTAAAGGCTCTCGATTAATCTTAATTTTTTTTGTCTCTATAGGCCCTTATTAGATCACAAATTAACCATCTATATTGTCAGGTCTTCAAACCTTGTAAATTCCATTTAAATGCCTTAGAATACCCATCACAACTAAGAGTGATGACACTCAACTAGTGAATTGAGCTACATGAACTTTTACATAGAGGAGGCATATGGAGGGGCTTGAAAAGCTTAATTAAAGTATAAAAAAGAAGCTAAAGATTATGATTACAGAGCATAATTAACATTGAACTTTGAAGCAAACTGGCACCAAAGTTTAAGTTGGTTTTGCAAATTAGGAAAGTAGAAATAAAATGGTACCAAAGTTTAACTTTTAACCAACTCTAGACTCATCTTAGAGATGGACACTAAGAGCAACATTAAAAAAAATGACTTCAGTTATATCCAAAAAAGACGTCAGACATATATTTTAAATAATTAGATGTTGTTACTTCAACAGTATTGCATTCTTTTAAAACTTGTACAATTAGGTGTTTTATTTTGTTATTTATGTTTAGATAGAGATTGATTATCTTTCAAAGGTATTTATTTCTAATTAGAATACATCTAGCTTGTTTTTTCCATTTAAGATTCTAACTTTTTAGAGTTTTGACGTCACTAAGATTTTAAGCCTATATAAATCTTATCTTTCTCAATCCCTTCTTTTCTAGGGTATGACGATTCATAATCTTGTTTTACGTATTTTTATGATTAATCTCATTGATTAACCTATTTTAATATAATAGTCCTAGGTCATGTTGTATTGATATCAAATATCATTAGTCGTATTAGTAAGGGTCATAATTTGGTATCAGAACTTATCATAAGTTAGTATCACAGCTTAGTTATATATTAAGTTTCGTTCTTGATAACTTTGTCTATGTTTTCAATATTATTTTGTTTTACCCTGATATATTCAATTTTGTTATTCGTATCATTCATAGTTAAGATTCATTAAAAAAAATATTAGGTTCTTGTTTCTTGTTTTTTGATTTACACGTTAAAAAAAGTTTATTTATTACTGTTTAATAAGTTGTTGTCAAGTTCTTATTCTTATTTTTAATTGTGTTTACTTGGTTCCATCAAATTCAATTTTCTACTTTGTTTTTTTTTTCTTATTTCTTGGCTTTTAATAGTGTTTATGTTATTTTATCCAAAGTTGTTTCTTTGGGATTATTTAACAAAAGAAGAAGATTTAAACTAGTTTTCTTAATTAAGATTGTGTAGTTTTTAAAGAACCTTTGGTCGATAGTTTAGGTTATGAGTCTAGTAAAATTTTGAGGGAAACATATGAGAGTGTTTTGGCGACTAATTTTTTTACAGGTACGATATGACTTAAACCTGAAAAAAAAAGTACAAAGATAAAGAAGTAAATAAAGAGAAAAGAATGGGGGAAATGGGGTACACTTGGCATTTTTTAATCCAATACAAGGCTAATATGAGCAAATTCTTAGTCGGTTAGGTGAGTTGAAGGATAGTTTGGATAAACATAAAAATGCCTTATATAGATTTCAATATAATATATCTGTATCTACGAGAGTGAATGAATTTGAAGTTTATGGTAAGGATAGTGATAGTGCCTCTGACGACTAGTAGGACAATAATGTGACTAAGAGTAAAAAGGAAGTAGACAATGAGGTGTCCAAAAGTGAAAAGGAAATAGACGGTGAGATGCCTAACTTGGATAATAATAGTGGCGATAAGTGCAATGAGGAGCTCAAATATGTTCCTACAAATGAAGAAGAGTCAGGTGATGATAAGCCTAACTTAAAATATGCTAGTGATGAGGAGTGAATTGAGAAAATTGAAGAGAGAAGGACATTGGTCACTAAGAGGATGTTGAGTATGCAAGTGGGAGAGGATGAAGCAAATAAGTAGGAGGAATAAAGGGGAAGGAAATGGGAACAAAAAGGTGGGACTAATTCAAGTATTTCAGTGATGGTATATATGATAGATAAATACGAGGGGAAGGAGCCAGTTTGGTAGCAAGAGCGTGACATGTGGTCCTGGGCAAGCGCTAAATATTTTTTAATGCTGTAGACAATGGTGCTAATTTAAGGACAAATCATTTTGAGGAGAGAAGAAATTATGAGACTCAAATTGTGACCTAAGATACAAGAACTTCTACACGAGGAAGGCATGAAGAGGAGCTTGAAAAGCTCGTGAAAGACTAAAGTCAAGTGTAAAAAAAAGTAAAGATAATAACTATAAGGCATAACTAAAGCTGAAATTAAAAGAAAGTCGATTATGGTCTCTAAGATGGGTTTGTAGATTGGAGAAGTAGAAGCAACCTAGTGCTATAGTTCAATTTAACTAGTGCTAGACTTGTCTAGTGGATGTGGAATAAGAATTTTAGAGTAAAACTAGCACTGGTTATCACTATGGCAAGGGCTAGACACGTATTTTAAATAGTTAAGTTTTGTTATTTTAAAGATGTTGCATTCTTTTAAAACTCAAATAATTAGGTATTTTTAGTCTGTTTGGAATTATATAATGTTAATATATAGATTAATTATCTTTGAAAGTTATTTGTTTCTAATTAATTTATATGTAGATTGTCATTTCCTTTTAAAATTCTAACTCTTAGAGTTTTGACGTTACTATGATTTTAAGTTTATATAAGGCTATATTATGGATGTAACAAGGAAGAGTTATTTTTGAATTAACACCCTGTTTGGAAAGCATGGAATTCAATTATATTCTAGAATTGAATTCAATTCACTTGTTTGGAACACTATTTGTAGCATGAATTCAACCCACGCGTGAATTCATTTTCCATCTGGCTGTGTAAATTCAATTCTCGCCAAAAAACACGAGAATTGAAATCTGATTTCATTCTCAGCCCTATTCTCCTCTTCTCCCACAAACAACCGACCTCTTCTCCCCTTCTCCCACCAACGGCCAACGGTCTTCTCCTCTTCTCCGACTCACCGCCGGCCACTTCTCCTCTTCTCCCACCAGCTGCCGACGCTCTTCTCCTCTTCTCCCACCAACAGCCGACGTCTTCTCCCACCAACGGCCGACGCTCCTCCCACCATCGCCGACCTCTTCTCCCACCAGCGCCGACGCACCAGCAGACGATCTCCTTCTCCGACGCACCAGCTGTTGTATCAGGTATTATTCGTTGCTTCAGCTGTTGTATTATTGATTCTGGTGGTGCTTGAGACGTGGGTATTGTGTGCTGTTCAT